>ONZH01026434.1:0-195160 GCA_900303285.1 Rhinella marina | reverse complement strand
TGGTGGTGCAAACAAATTTATATGCCAGTCAATTCCTGGCCCAAAATCCGACGTCTTGCTATCACAGACCCCCACAGGCGTGGACGTCTGTGAATGCAGCAGAGATTAAGACATTTTGGGGTCTCTTTCTGCATATGGGTCTAGTGAAGAAACCCAAAATTCGGCAATATTGGAGTGGTGACATTATATACAACACTCCAATATACCGCATGGCGATGGCACGGCAACGGTTCGAACTGATCCTAAAGTTCTTGCATTACAATGATAATGCAACGTGTCCACCCCGTGATCACCCCACATATGACCGGCTGTTCAAAATACGGCCGGTCATAGATCACTTCGCCAAGAAATTTGTTGAGGCCTATACCCCGGAGAAGTTTCTGTCCCTTGACGAATCCCTAGTAAGTTTCAAGGGCAGACTTCACTTCCGGCAGTACCTGCCGAGTAAGCGGGCACGGTACGGGATTAAACTCTATAAACTCTGTGAGAGTACCTCCGGGTACACTTACAGGTTTAGAGTTTACGAAGGGAGGGATACCCGCATAGAGCCCCCAGAATGCCCCCCCCACCCTTGGAGTTAGCGGGAAAATAGTGTGGGACCTAATGTTCCCACTGCTGGACAAGGGTTATCAACTGTACGTTGATAACTTCTACACCAGCGTCCATCTCTTTCAGGCCCTTGCTGCCCGAGCTACCACAGCTTGCGGAACTGCAAGGAAAAACCTGAGAGGCCTCCCAACCTCCCTGTTAGCAACACCGATACCACGGGGTGATAGTAGGGCCTATTGTAGTGATAGAATGTTGCTGGTCAGATATAAGGACAAAAGGGATGTCCTTATGCTGACCACCATACATGACAGCGGCAGCACCCCTGTGACGCTGCGTGGTTCCACAACAGAGATCCTAAAGCCGAACTGTGTTGTGGATTACAACCATTATATGGGAGGAGTTGATCTGTCTGATCAAGTCCTCAAACCATATAACGCCATGAGGAAAACCAGAGTCTGGTACAAGAAGCTGGTTGTCCACATGGTTCAAACGGCAATGTACAACGCCTTTGTACTTTGCCGCTTGAACGGTTACACAAGGAGATTCCTTCAGTTCCAGGAGGTAGTAATAAAGGCCTTGATATTTGGTGACCAAGAACAGGCGAGCACCTCTGGAACTGAAGGCTCCCGTATTGTCCCAGGGCAACATTTCCCGGGTGAAGTCCCCCACTCCGGGAAAAAGGGACGATCACAGAAAAGATGCAGAGTGTGTTACAAAAGAGGTATACGAAGGGACACCAGATATCAATGTGACACCTGTCCCGATCACCCGGGCCTCTGCATAAATGAATGCTTCAAGGCGTACCACACGTCTATGAGGTATTAGATTTCTGTGATCTTTGTCCCCATTTTTTAAGGTCACCCCTGGGATTCTTCACTGTAAGAGCGTTGAGACACCATGGACCAGAGGAAACGGTCATGGTGAACTCAACCGAGAAGGTTGTTGATCCAGGGATTTATTCCGATTGCCAGATTGGAGTCAGGAAGGAATTTTTCCTTACAGTGAGGTAAATTGGCGTCTGCCTCCTGGGGTTTTTGCCTTCCTCTGGATCAACACTACAGGGCCTGTGAGCACTTGGCCTGTGACATCACTAGTACAGCGTGATGTCACAACCGGAGTGATGTCACAAGCCAGGTACTCCGGAATGCAGAGGAATTCCTGCCCTGGTAATAGAAATACATTGCAATTCCAGACTAATGCAAAGGGCGCTCCTTTCATTCTAAGCCCTACTGTGCGGGCACACACCACTTTACATCCACATATGGGGTATCTACGTTCTCAGGAGAAATTGCATTACAAATATTGGGGGGCTTTTTCTCCTAAGACCCCTTATAAAAATGAAAAAATTGTGCCCACCCAACAAATAAGTGTAAAAAATAGTTTTTTTTTTCCACTTATATATAGGGGTAGGCCCTAATTTTTCATTTTCTCAAGGGTCTTAGGAGAAAAAGCCCCCCACTATTTTTAATGCAATTTCTCCTGAGAACATAGATACCCCATATGTGGATGTAAAGTGTTGTGTGCCCGCACAGTAGGGCTTAGAAAGGAAAGAGTGACCTTTGGATTTTGGATTTAGCTGGATTGTCACTGGAGGCTATGTCATGGTTACAAAGCCCCCCTAGTGTCTGGACAGTGGAAACCCCCACATGTGACCCCATTTTGGAAACGTAACCCCTCAAGGAACATTTCAATGGGTGCAATGAGTGGTTAGACCCCATAGGTAAGTTACTGTAGTTTGGGAAAATGGATAGTGGAGATAAAAAAAATGGGTTTTTCATTTCAACCATCCGTTTTCCCAAACTACAGTAACTTACCTATGGGGTGTAACCACCTATTGCACCCATTGAAATGTTCCATGAGGGGTATCGTTTCCAAAATGGGGTCACATGTGGGGGTTTCCACTGTTTAGACACATGGGGGCTTTGTAAATGTGACATAGCCCCCAGTGACAATTCCAGCCAAATCCACTGTTAAAAATCCAAAAGGGCGCTCTTTCCTTTCTAAGCTATGCTGTGGGCCCATAGACCACTTTATATACACATATGGGGTATCTATGTTCTCAGGAGAAATTGCATCACAAATATTGGGGGGCTTTTTCTCCTTATACCACTTGTGAAAATGAAAAATTTGGGCCTACCCAAACATATAAGCGTAAAAAAATTATTTTTGTTATACTTATATGTTGGTGTAGGCCTAAATTTTTTATTTTCACAAAGGGTGTAAGGAGAAAAAGCACCACAAAATTTATGATGCAATTTCTCCTGAGAATGTAGGTACCCCATATGTGGATATAAAGTGGTGTACGGGCACACAGCATGGCTTAGAAAGGAAAGAGCGTCCTTTGGATTTTGGAGAGTGGATTTGGCTGGAATTGTCACTGGGGGGCCATGTTGCTTTTACAAAGCCCCCCTGGTATCTGAACAGTGAACGCCCCCAAAAAGTGACCCCATTTTGGAAACGACACCCCTCAAGGAACATTTTAAGGGGTGCAGTGAACAGTTAGACCCTATAGGTAACTTACAGAAGTTTATTAAAGTGGACAATGGAAATGAAAAAAAATATTTTTTACACTTATATGTTGAGGTAGGCCCATATTTTTCATGATCAAAAGGGTTATTAGAAGAAAAAGCCCCCCAATATTTGTGATGCAATTTCTCCCGAGAATGTAGATACCCCATATGTGGATATAAAGTGGTGTACGGGCACACAGCATGGCTTAGAAAGGAAAGAGCGTCCTTTGGATTTTGGAGAGTGGATTTGGCTGGAATTGTCACTGGGGGGCCATGTTGCTTTTACAAAGCCCCCCTGGTATCTGAACAGTGAACGCCCCCAAAAAGTGACCCCATTTTGGAAACGACACCCCTCAAGGAACATTTTAAGGGGTGCAGTGAACAGTTAGACCCTATAGGTAACTTACAGAAGTTTATTAAAGTGGACAATGGAAATGAAAAAAAATATTTTTTACACTTATATGTTGAGGTAGGCCCATATTTTTCATGATCAAAAGGGTTATTAGAAGAAAAAGCCCCCCAATATTTGTGATGCAATTTCTCCCGAGAATGTAGATACCCCATATGTGGATATAAAGTGGTGTACGGGCCCACAGCATAGCTTAGAAAGGAAAGAGCCCCCATTGGATTTTGGAGAGTGGATTTGGCTGGAATTGTCATTGGGGGCTATGTCACATTTACAAAGCCCCCCTGTGTCTAAACAGTGGAAACCCCCCCCATGTGACCCCATTTTGGAAACGACACCCCTCAAGGAACATTTCAATGGGTGCAGTGATCAGTTAGATCCAATAGGTAAATTGCAGAATTTTAGGAAAGTGGACAGTGAAAACAAAAAAATGGATTTTTCATTTTCACTGTCCACTTTCCTAAATTTCTGTAATTTACCAATTAGGTCTAACTGATCACTGCACCCCTTGAAATGTTCCTTGAGGGGTGTCGTTTCCAAAATGGGGTCACATGTGAGGGGTTTCCAGTGTTCAGACACAGGGGGGCTTTGTGAACGCAACATAGCCCCCAGTGACAATTCCAGCCAAATCCACTCTCCAAAATTCACACTGCGCTGCTTCCTTTCTAAGCCGTTCTGTGCACCCACACAATACTTTACATAGACATATGGGGTATTTCCGTTCTCGGGAGATATTGCACCACAAATTTTGTGGGGCTTTTTATCCTTCTACCCTTTGTTAAAATGAAAAATTTGGGGTTACACCAATGTGTAAGTCTAAAAAATCTGATTTTCCATTTTTACAGACTATCTTTGGGTTATTCCTGTGAGACACCTATAGGGTTAACAAACTTCAACAATCTAATTCTGAGTACTTTGAGGGGTGACGTTTTTAAAATGGGGTCATTTATGGGGGGTTTCCTTATGTAAGCCCCTCAAAATCACTTTATATCTGAATTGGTGCTAAAAAAAAATGGTTTTTGGAAAATTTGGTGAAAATTTGAAAAATGGCTTCTAAACTTCTAAGCCTCCTAACGTCCTAAAAAAGTAAAATGACGTTTACAAAATGATGCCAACATAAAGTAGACATATGGGGAATGTAAAATAAAAAATATTTTTGGAGGTATTACGGTGTATTTTGAAAGTAGAGAAATTGAAATTTGGAAATTTGCAAATTTTTCCGAATTTTTGGTAAATTTGGGATTTTTTCATAAATAAGGGTGAAATATATTGACTCAAATTTATGACTGTCATGAAGTACAATGTGTCACAAGAAAACAATCTCAGAATGGCCTGGATAAGTAAAAGCGTTCCAAAGTTATAACCACATAAAGTGACACATGTCAGAATTCAAAAATTTGGCCCAGACATTAAGGCCAAAATGGGCTCTGTCCTCAAGGGGTTAAAATGTAAAAACAACTCAAACACATGCAGAAGCCTTAAAATGCCCAAATTGTTGGCGCTAGAGATGTCAGTGACCCGACCTGGCCCAGTGTCATGTCTAGCAGGTAAAGCAGTGGGGATGTTGAGGGATGCGTAGGACCGCAAAAGGCAGGAAGAGGCCGTGGGCTGGCCAGAGGCTCATGGAAAATTTTGTGGAGGCCCAAGAGGTGAGACGTCTTAAAAATTGTGTGGAGGCTAAAGAGGTGAGACCTCTTAAAAATTATGTGGAGGCCCAAGAGCTGAGACCTCTTAAAAATTATGTGGAGGCCCAAGAGGTGAGATCTCTTAAAAATTATGTGGAGGCCCAAGAGGTGAGACCTCTTAAACATTTTGTGGAGGCCCAAGAGGTGAGACCTCTTAAAAATTATGTGGAGGCCCAAGAGGTGAGACCCGTTAAAAATTGTGTGGAGGCTAAAGAGGTGAGACCTCTTAAAAATTGTTTGTAGGCCCAAGAGGTGAGACCTCTTAAAAATTGTGTGGAGGCTAAAGAGGTGAGACCTGTTAAAAATTTTGTGGAGGCCCAAGAGGTGAGACCTTGATAAAATTTTGTGGAGGCCCAAGAGGTGAGACCTGTTAAAAATTTTGTGGAGGCCCAAGAGGTGAGACCTTGATAAAATTATGTGGAGGCCCAAGAGGTGAGACCTGTTAAAAATTTATCCTATATAAAAAAAAAATTTAGGTGTCACGAGGGGGTAGACAAGGGTAGTGTGCCCTGAGCTAACCCCTCCTTCTCTCCCTGCCTACTTGCCTCAAACGGCCCTAGGTAGCCGCGGACAACCACGAAGGCGGTCCCTACACTGTATAAGTGCGCAGGAAGGGAGAGGGTACACAGGGACAGACAAAACACAGACGTAACAAAACACAATATAGAATGGTAAGCTAGCCGGGTCAAACACAGGAGGTCACGTAAATACCGAGGGGTCAAGCAGAGAGAAGTCAAAAGTCCAAAGTCCGAAATCCAAATCCAAGTAAACAATCCAATAACTGAGAACGCACAAGCACTGATCAATGGTGTAAGCAAATCACAGGCATATGAGTGAGGCAGTTGCCATCTTTAAATAGCCCGCCCAGGATCATGTGATGTGGCCAGCATCACATGACCTGAGGCGGAGCAAGCTGTCCAAACAATATGTAAAGTAGCCATGTGGTGTGATCAGCACCACATGGCTAAACCCAAACAGAGAATTAACTCATGAAGTGCTGGCTGACAAGACCAGCACTTCAATTCCCTATTGCTCGTCTCTAGGGGGGCGGAGAGGTCCGGCGATGTCGTGCAGAGGGAGCGCGACGCCGACCTCGCGTGACATTAGGCCTATATATTATAAAATATAAAAATTTAGGCCTATATATTTTATAGTTCAAGGTACACAGCCGTGTACTAACTGTTCAGACGGTGGGTATTAACACCAGGTATTTAAATTAGTTTGCAAGAGAACGCACAGTACAGTTGCCAATTATAAGGCCTATATATTTTAAAGTTCAAGGTACACAGCCGTGTACTAACTGTTCAGACGGTGGGTATTAACACCAGGTATTTAAATTAGTTTGCAAGAGAACGCACAGTACAGTTGCCAATTATAAGGCCTATATATTTTATAGTTCAAGGTACACAGCCGTGTACTAACTGTTCAGACGGTGTGTATTAACACCAGGTATTTAAATTAGTTTGCAAGAGAACGCACAGTACAGTTGCCAATTATAAGGCCTATATATTTTATAGTTCAAGGTACACAGCCGTGTATTAACTGTTCAGACGGTGGGTATTAACACCAGGTATTTAAATTAGTTTGCAAGAGAACGCACAGTACAGTTGCCAATTATAAGGCCTATATATTTTATAGTTCAAGGTACACAGCCGTGTATTAACTGTTCAGACGGTGGGTATTAACACCAGGTATTTAAATTACTTTGCAAGAGAACGCACAGTACAGTTGCCAATTATAAGGCCTATATATTTTATAGTTCAAGGTACACAGCAGTAGTGCCAAATATAGTTTGGTATGTAGCAGAGCACCTAATACACCACTAATGCCTCTCTCTGTCCCTACTCCAGCAGCTATCCCTGAATACAGCAGCCGTTCTCTGTAAAGTGTATATTGTAGTAAAGCTATCACTGTACTGCACTATAGTAGCCCTGATAAGGGCTTTTAATCACGCTCCTGCCTGTCCAACAGCTAAAACCTGTCTCTCCCTTCTCCAGCCTCTGTCCCTGACTAAGTTCACGCAGCATATGCGTACGAGCAGGAAGAGCTGAGTTTTTAATATTCGAGGTCACATGGTTTTTCCAGCCAATCCATGTAGACGCCGTTTTCGCGCGGCCAGCGTGCTCAGCGTGCCCCCGTCATACCCCCCCTGCATGGTGATTGGTGGAAAAAGAGCGCCAGGGAAGGTGGGAGGGGAAACGAATTCTAAGTGCGCCATCGCCGTTATACTCGAACGAAATCGAGTACGCCGAATAGCGTAGTATTCGATCGAATACCAGCTCGATCGAACACTACTCGCTCATCTCTAATTATTACAAAAAAAGTTTAAATGATCCAATAAATTTCGTTCCACTTCACAATTGTGACCCACTTGTTGTTGACTCTTCACCAAAAATTTAAAATGTTATATCTTTTTGTTTGAAGCCTGAAATGTGGCAAAAGGTTGACAAGTTCCAGGGGGCCGAATACTTTCGCAAGGCACTGTATTTTCCACCAAAATTTGCAAATAAATTCTTTAAAAATCAGACAATGTGATTTTCTGGATTTGTTTTCTCATTTTGTCTCTCATAGTTGAGGTCTACCTATGATGTCAATTACAGGCCTCTCTCATTTTTTAAATGGGAGAACTTGCACAATTGGTGGCTGACTAAATACTTTTTTTCCCCACTGTATAGCTGTCTAATATTTAAGTTGAGAATGTTATATATTCAGTTCTTGATTTGGCATTAATAGCAGCCAACTAAACCCAGAGGGGTCCAGGGAGGGGGTTCACCCAGCTTCCACTCTCCCTGCCACTGTCCCTGCCTTTGTCCCTTTCTCAGTCTCAGATTTGCCCCCACCTCCATCAGCCTCAGATCAGACCCTCATCAGACCCTCCCCAGCCTCAGATCACACCACCATTAGATCTACCAACCTTAGATCAGACCCCCATTAGACCCTCCCCAGCCTCAGATCAGACCCCCAATATGTTTTGCAAGGAAAAATGGGCAAGAATTTCAGTCTCTAGATGTGCAAATCTGAAAGAGACATACCCCAAGCGACTTGCAGCTGTAATCGCAGCAAAAGGTGGCGCAACAAAGTATTAATGCAAGGGGGCCGAATAATTTTGCACGCCCCACTTTTCAGTTTTATTATTACAAAAAAAGTTTAAATGATCCAATAAATTTCGTTCCACTTCACAATTGTGACCCACTTGTTGTTGACTCTTCACCAAAAATTTAAAATGTTGTATCTTTTTGTTTGAAGCCTGAAATGTGGCAAAAGGATGACAAGTTCCAGGGGGCCGAATACTTTCGCAAGGCACTGTAGCTTATGCTACAACCAGCAACCCACTGCAGATACCAGAAATATTTAAATAAACACTAACCAATCAGGAACTTCTTTCTAACTGAGCCTGGGCAGCAGCAGAGAGATCAACTGAGTGACCCATACTAATGTATCAGCATAGAGATAATTGCATAGCAAATGATACAACAGAAGTAATGATAACCACGATCAGTCATTTTACTGTGGGATTTGAATATACCTGATCCTTGTTCTCCTGCTGGCCAAGGTTTATTTCCCTCTCTCTTTCAGGGCTAACGTGAACTTGAATGTTTCTGCAGAGGCTGGCTATCAAATGTATATAACCAGCTTAACCCCTTAGTGACCAGCCCGTTTGGCCTTACTGACCAAGCGTTTTTCTTCCTTTTTTCATTGTCGCCTTCCAAGAGCTATAACTTTTTAATTTTTCAGTCTATGTAGCTGTATGAGGGCTTGTTTTTTTGCATGACTTTATGATTAACATTTATTGACTTTTTCTGGAAGGGAGATGGGAAAAACACAAAAATACGGGGGCCGCTCGGTGTGTGTTTTGCAGCGCTCAGAACACATGCCGGGCGGCCCCATTCAAAATGCCTATACTTGTCCGTGCATGCGGACAAGTATAGGACATGTTCTATCTTTTCTTGCGGAGCTGCGGCATGGAGCCGCGGCTCGGCAAGATAGCGATCTGGCCATAGAGGTGAACGGGCCCACCCCTATTCCGCAATTTTGCGGAATAGGTGCGGACCCGTTCACACGGTCGTGTGAACGGGCCCTTTGTTTTTTCGGTGGCAACTAAGAATAAATTAGCAATACTTAATGTTTTTTTAATGTTTTTTTTATGGCGTTCACCATAGGGAATAATTTACATGATATTTATGTAGTGCCAGTCGTTACAGACGCGGCCAGTGTCGGACTGGGGTACCTAGGGCACACCAGTAAAATTTATTTTGGGGGCCTACCATATGGATACATTCAAATATAATAAATAATCTAACAAGTTTTTATATGGACATACTGTAGGCTGGTTGAGGTGCTGTACATTTAATATATGTGTGTAGTGCAGTAAATCTAACGTGTTATGTGCCACTTGTGCAGGGGGTGGGAGACTAGGGGCCGACCTTTGCTCAGGGGCCCAACGGGGGATTCCCCTGTACCCTTGTGGGCCAGTCCGAGCCTGGACGCGGTGATATCAAACATATGGGGGATTTTTTTTTTCGTGGAATTTTTTAAATTTAATAAATGTTTTTTTTTAAACTCTTTTTGCCACTTAATAGTCCCACAAGGGGACTATAACAAACAACATTTTGATTGCTTTTAAAATACAATACACTCTCTCTATAGTGCATTTCATTTTAATGTTAGTGCTATACTGACATTGATCAGCACACCAGAAAGGCACAGCCTGCTGAAAAATACTCAAGGCTGGCTTGACCACATTTGCGGGGTGCCGATGGGAGACAGAGATCAACCTCCCCATCCTGGTGTCCCGACACTGTCATTGTGTTGCCACCCCCCTATGCCCCATGGGTTCCCAATGCCCCAGGTACTATATAAAAAAATAGTGAGCCTTATACACTGCTCCATATAGTTATTTGCTCCCACACAGTAATTTCCACCATACTGACCTATATAGTAATTTCCCACACACATTAATTTCCACCACACTGCCCCATATATTAATTTGCCCTCACACTGCCCCATATAATAATTGGCCCCCACACAGTAATTTCCCCCACACTGCCCCCACATAGTAATCCCCCCATAACAATTTTACCCCACATCTGCCCCCACACAGCCAGCCCCGATATAGTAACTTGCCACAACACAGCCAGCCCAAATATAGTAATTTGCCCCCACACAGCCAGCCCCAATATAGTAATTTTCCCCCACAGAGTCAGCCCCAATATAGTAATTTGCCTCCCACACAGCCAGCCCCAATATAGTAATTTGCCCCCCCAGAGTCAGCTCCAATATAGTAATTTGCCCCCACACAGCCAGCCCCAATATAGTAATTTGCCCCCCACACAGTTAGCCCCAATATAGTAATTTGCTCCCACAGAGTCAGCCCCAATATAGTAATTTGCCCCCACACAGCCAGCCCTAATATAGTAATTTGCTCCCGAATAACTGTTCCTTAACTAATATGTCCTCCTGTGCCCCCATGTCCCCCATAGTTAACACATAAAATAAAAAAACAAACCAAAAAACCCTAAAATCTAAATACTCACCTATGTGTGTCCAGACGCGATGGCAGGCGCTTACACATAACTGTGCTGTGTCCCAGCACAGGCGTGTGATGATGTCATCACACCCGCCTGCGCTGGGATTTCACTACTGCATAAGCCTCAGACCTACTAGGCCTGAAGTCTATGGAGGTGATTGGCGGTGGGGAAAGGAACTATGCGCTCCCGTGTCCCGACGCAGTATGTGGGCGTTTGGGTTGGCATTGGGCCCCCCAGCGATGCCAGGGCCGGGGCTGTTGACCTGATCGCCCCTATTATAATCTGCCATTGGTGGGTATGACCAAACTGTCATGTTTCTGCAAGCAGTTTTGGGAGCCCAAACCAGGAATGAATTCTAAAAAGTAGATAAGTTATATATGTCCTTTATACTTTCTCTCCTTTTATGATCCACTGCTGATTTTGGCTGATTTTTGTGTGCAGAAACCTAACGGCGTGGCCGTACCCTAACAGGTACAAATGGGATTGAGTGTACAACAGAATCAAACATGACTATTTCAACCTATTTCAACCTTTGGCACTCACTTTTGTTCTACTGAAAAACCCCTTTAAGAAATATGTGAGGAGATGTTGGGGTTACAAAAATATTGGTCTGATATTTGTCCCCTGCTGTCTGTGTCTGCCGCTAATCCTGTGTCTGTAGTCAGCCATTTTTTACTTTTTCCTTTTTGTACTTGACAGCATGATGATATGTTTGATTTTCCCATAGGCGAGCTGCTGCAGAGTATTCCACATAAATCAAGGCAGAATTTCTTTTTATCTATCTAATAACTTGATTAAATTATGTCAGAAGGCTGATAATAATGTGTTTATAACTGCAATTATGTTCATACTTTTCGTTCTGCAGGGAGAAAAACTGCGTTATAGAAAATTGCATTTAAATTCATCATTTATTTCACTTATACATTCTGAATGTTATCCAAATTCCTGACAACCTGGGAAATGGACCCAGGTGCTGAAAAAATGATCTGACAGCACATTTTTTCTCTAGAGGTGGTGACAGCAGTGACAGAAACATCTGTTTATCAGATTCTAAATCTTGGTTAACAGACTTCTGTTAGATAGTTCCTCTTATTACACCTATCTATAATATTAAAGTTATGTAGCAAATGCAACATTTTTTGCTCTGCAACCCCGTAGTTAAAATTCTGACTACAATGAGTTAGGGTTCATGCACACGAACGTATTTTTTGTCCGCATCTGATCTGTTTTTTTTTTTTTTTAGGTTGGATGCGGAACCATTCACTTGAGTGGGGCCGCAAAAGATGCAGATAGCACGTCGTGTGCTGTCCACATCTGTATGTCCGTTCTGCGATACAGATGTGACACACAGACAGCATACATATAGAACATGTTCTATTCTTGTCCACATTTCGGACTAGGATAGGACCAGGGGCATAACTACCATAGCGGTGGCCCATGCGACTGCTTTGGGGCCCAGGGCAAGAGGGGGCCCAGTTGGGATCATCCCCTCTTCTTCTGTGGGTGAAAACTTGGTCAAGACTCTACCCTATAAAGGAACAACTTTTAGCAAATGAAGCAGTGGAAAAATGGCCCACGGGTCATTGAAAGGGGTTTAGGCCCCTTTCACACGGGCGAGATTTCCGTGCGGGTGCAATGCGTGATGCGAACCCATTGCACCCACACTGAATCCTGACCTATTCATTTCAATGGGGCTTTTCATATGGGCGAATTTTTTCACACATCAGTTCGCCGTTGCGTGAAAATCACAGCATGTTCTATATTTTGCGTTTTTCACGCAGCCCTGGCCCCATTGAATTGAATGGGGCTGCGTGAATAACGCATTGCATCCGCACGCAAGTGCAGATGCAATGCGTGATTCACTGATGGTTGCTAAGAGATGTTGTTTGTAAACATTCAGTTTTTTTATCACGTGCGTGAAAAACGCATTAAAACGCTTTGCACCCACACGGAAAAAACTGAACGAACATACGCAATCGCAGTCAAAACTGACTGCGATTGTGTGCGGATTGGTGCGGATGCGTGCGGATTTTCCGGAACGCATCCGGACTGAATCCGTGACGCCCGTGTGAAAGAGGCCTTAGGCGGAAACCCTTCTGTCCTGTGTGTGGGGCCTGGTTTCATCCTTGCTATGCTTTTCTTCTCTATGTACGCCACTGGATAGGACTGTTCTATTATGGCCCAGACGTTCCATCCTGGCCGGTATCCATGGTTTGCGGATCCTCAAATTGCGGACCACAAAACAGGCAATGGTCGTGTACATGAACCCTAAGGCATCTTTCACACTTAAATTTGTTAGGTGCTTTTCTAAAGCTAATTTAATTTATGTGGTGATAAATTCGACACCAGAAAAAAAAATCCAGTCTTACAAAAATAAAATAAAATTATATGTGTTTTTATGTCATTCTTTACAAATACTGGGGGAGATTTATCAAGCAGAACTGGCTTAGTTGCCCATAGCAACCAATCAGATTCCATCTTTCATTGTTGACAGCTTCTTTGGAAAATGAAAGCGTTCGCACTAGCGTTGTGCCATTCCGTTATAGGTTCCATTTATAATGGAATATAACGGAATGGTCAGATGGAATGCAAAACGGAAGCTCTGTTCTAATAGAAGTCTATGGGCAAGTATAACGGATCCGTCTGGTTTCCGTTATGCAGGACGGGAAAAAAAAAGTCCTGTCAGAATTCATACAAAAATCTGAGAAATCAGTAGTATAATAAGTATAATGTATTAAATTATAATACACATAGAGCAAAGAAAAATATTTAAAAACACATTTCATAACCAGGGGGCCATAATTAAATATACATTTGGACCACCCCATGCCAGCCAGAATCCATGATAAGATAACCATAGTTAGATGGATAAAATAAAGGATAAAATATGGCCCAAAACTATATCCACAAAAATAAAAAAAAGTGCATGATTAATTAGTCTAAAGCATAAAGTGCATCAAGTGTATCATACATGATAAATCTATCATACATGATAAACTACAATAACAGTGCTCCAAGAATTAATGGTAATACATGTGAGGCTTCTTGCTCACCAGCCAGTTTTCTTTTTTTTGCCCTTGGGCCTTTGGTATTTATATAAGAGATTATTTGATTTATTCATCTAATATTAGCTGTCACATTACCATTAATTCTTAGAGCACTGTTAGTATAGTATGATATATTTTCTGCAACACTAAGGCCCCTTTCACACGGGCGAGATTTCCGCGTGGGTGCAATGCGTGATGCGAACGCATTGCACCCGCACTGAATCCTGACCCATTCATTTCAATGGGGCTTTTCACATGGGCGATGTTTTTTACACATCAGTTCGCCGTTGCGTGAAAATTGCAGCATGTTCTATATTCTGCGTTTTTCACGCAGCCCTAGCCCCATTGAAGTGAATGGGTCTGCGTGAATCATGCATTGCATCCGCACGCAAGTGCAGATGCAATGCGTGATTCACTGATGTTTGCTTAGAGATGTTGTTAGTAAACATTCAGTTTTTTATCACGCGCCTGAAAAACGCATCAAAACGCTTCGCACCCGTGTGGAAAAAACTGAACGAACGTACGCAATCGCAGTCAAAACTGACTGCGATTGCATGTGGATTGGTGCGGATGCGTGCGTATTTTCCGGAACGCATCCGGACTGAAGGCCCCTTTGACACGAGCGTGACGGATTGGCTCCGGATGCGTTCAGGGTGCGTTCAGGAAAACGCGCACCATTTTGCAAGCAAGTTCAGTCAGTTTTGTCTGCGATTGCAGTCAGTTGTTCAGTTTTTTCCACGCGGGTGCAATGCGTTTTGACGCGTTTTTCACGCACGTGATAAAAAACTGAAGGTTTACAAACAACATCTCTTAACAACCATCAGTGAAAAACGCATTGTATCCCCACTTGCTTCAGGATACAATGCGTGTTTCACTGAAGCCCCATTCACTTCTATGGGGCCAGGTCTGCGTGAAAAACACAGAATATAGAACATGCTTCGTTTTTCACGCAACGCAGAACTGATGCATGAAAAAAAAAACGCTCATGTACACAGACCCATTGAAATGAATGGGTCAGGATTCAGTGCGGGTGCTATGCGTTCACGTCACGCATTGCACCCGTGCGGAAAACTCGCTTGTGTGAAAGGGGCCTTAGGCCTCTTTCACACGAGCATGACGATTTAGCTCCAGATGCGTTCAGGGTGCGTTCAGGAAAACTCGCACCATTTTGCAAGCAAGTTCAGTCAGTTTTGTCTGCGATTGCGTTCAGTTGTTCATTTTTTTCCGCGCGGGTGCAATGCGTTTTTCACGCGCGTGATAAAAAACTGAAGGTTTACAAACAACATCTCTTAGTAACCATCAGTGAAAAACGCATTGCATCCCCACTTGCTTCAGGATGCAATGCGTTTTTCACTGAAGTCCCATTCACGTCTATGGGGCCAGGGCTGCGTGAAAAACACAGAATATAGAACATGCTGCATTTTTCACGCAACGCAGAACTGATGCGTGAAAAAAAACACTCAGGTACACAGACCGATTGTCACGCATTCATGTCACACATTGCACCCGTGTGGAAAATTGCGTTCCACAGCACGGGCACTGACAGCACACGTTCGTGTGCATGAGCCCTAAAGCCTTATGCACACAACCGTTTTCATTTTGCAGTCCGCAAATTCCTGATCCGAAAAACATGCATACCGGCCATGTGAGTTCCGCATTTTGTGGAATGAAGCGTCCAACCCACGATAGAGCGATATGATACTATAGAGTGATACGGACAAGAATAGGTCATGTTCGTTTTTTTGCAGGGCCACTAGCCACTCCATGTGCTGTCCGCATCTTTTGTGGCCACATTGAAGTGAATGGGTCCACATCCAATTCGTAAAGAATGTGGCTCAGATGTGGACCCAAACCACGAGCGTGTGCATGAGGCCTAATACAGTATCAGCATAGTCTATGAGATCTCATGTACATTTGCTTCTTTTTTTCCTTGCAGAAATTGACCTGCCATGTGGACTTGTGCAGCAGGTCAATTGCGTTTGCGGATCTTTTGTGCAGATTTCAGCCTTTTCAAATAAAGAGAGAAATCTGCAAATTTGCACCATAACTGCAGTTATACATTGGAGGTGTTGGTGTGGAAATTTGTGTGAATCTTCAGCACATTAATCTGCACCCCTGTGTAGGTACCATTAGGCAACGTTCACACAGTCAGGGCTCATGCACAAGACCATTGCCTGTTTTGTGGTCTGCAAATTGTGGATCCGTAAAACATAACATGGATACCGGCTGTGTGCGTTACACATTTTGCGAAACGGAGCATCCGAGCCATAGTAAAACAGTCCTATCCTTGTTTGTAATGTGCACAAGAATAGGACATGCTCTATATTTTTGCAGATGCCAAGTGAATGGGTCTGCATCCGACCAGCAAAATATACGTTTATGTGCATGAGCCCTCAGTGTTTAATCAGTCATTTCCAGCAGTGATTGTGAGCCAAAATCAGGAGTGAAGCCTACACAGAGATAAATTATAACAGCTCATGCACACGAGTGTGTGTATGCCCCCCCTTGCCCGTATTTTGGACCACAAACAACGGTCTGCGGAGGCCCGGATCCAAAGCCCATGGAAGCACTATAAAACTGTTCTGTGGGATTTCAGTCTGTGCCTCTGTAACGGCCAAAAAAAAATAGAGCATCACACTCACTGCAGGTTTTCTTCAATCAAGATGGGAGCAGACGATCAAGTGGATGAAGTGAGCATATATATATTTTTTTAACCTCTGAGCAGCTGAATGTGAGTCACAGATGCCGCGTTCAGCATTGAACATGGCATCTGAGGGGTTAAGCGATGGGGGGACAGCAGGATCTCTACAATGAAATGTGATTTGTTACAAAGTGATTAGTTACAAATCAATTTTCTTGGCAAAGTCGGTGAAGCAGTTGAATGAAATTTTTCAAAACTTCACTCATCTCTACTCACAATCACTGATGAAACTCACTGATGCTAACTGATCATAACTGATGTTCAAAATAATGGATCAGTTTTTTAAAAAAGTTTCTGTTCATCTGACAGATCAGAAGAACAGAAAGCTAAACAGTGATGTGAATTGGCCTTTACAAGTATACAGATGCTTTATTTTTTTAAATGGATATACTGTATGCAACTTTCTCACTGCAGTAAAAAAGCGTCACGTGCCCTGACCAGACTGCCATGAAACTTTATAATCCTGCATTAAAAAATACATAATGTGTATATAATATTTATACAAGCTCTGGAAAAAATTAAGAGACCACTGAAAAATTAGCAGTGTCTCTAGTTTTACAATTTATGGGTATGTTTGACTGAAATGAGCAGTTTGGGTTTATTCTATAAGCTACTGGCTTTTCTTCCAAATTCCAATTTTTATTTATTATTTTTTTTAGAAAATGACAACTGGTCAAAATAACAAAACAGTTATAGTAACATCAGACCTCAAATAATGCTTCTTAGAAAACAAGTTCATGATAATTTTTAAACGCAATACTCATTTTTCCACTTAGGTAGAGTCCAGAAATCAGTATTTCGTGGAATAACCCTGATTTTTAATCACAGCTTTTATGTGTCTTGGCATGCTTTCCACCAGTCTTTCATATTGCTGTTGGGTAACTTTATGCCACTCCTGGTGCAAAAATCTAAGAGCTCGGCTTTGTTTGATGGTGTGTGACCACTCATCTTCCTCTTGATCACATTCCAGAGGTTTTCAATGGGGTTCCGGTCTGAATATTGGGCTGGACATGACAGGGTCTTGATCTCGTGGCCCTTCATCCACACCTTGATTGACCTGGGGCATTGTCCTGCTGAAAAAAAAGAATTTTCAGAGTTGGGAAACATGGACAGCACAGATGAAGGCAAGCTTTCTTCCAGGATAACTTTGTACTTGATTCATGTGTCCTTCACAAAGACAAACCTGCCCGATTCCAGTCTTGCCGAAACACTACAGCATCATCACTGATCCTGCACCAAATTTCACAGTGCATACTCTCCAGGTCTCCTTCTAACCATTACACAACCTGATGTTTGGCAAAGCAGCAAATTGGACTCATTAGAGAAGATGACCTTACTCCAGTCCTCTATGATCCAATCATTATGGTCTTTTGCAAACTTCAGCCCTGCTCTATGCTTCTCATTGATGAAGGGCATTTTTCAAGCTTTGCACGACTACAGCCCTGCCTGCAGAAGCCTATTTCAAACCGTCCTTGTTGTGCATATCACCCCAGCTCCTGCTTGCTAATCTTTTTGTAGGTCACTTGATGTTATGAGATTAAGTTATGATGTTAAGTGAGTTTTGAATGAGGTGGCGGTAGAGAGTCATTTCCGCCCACTGCCAGTCTGTAGCTTTGTTGTTTCCAATGTTTGCTGGATCGTATTCTTAGGAACTGCTGTCTTTTAAATTTTATGGATGGAAGCAACTTGACGCTCACTGTATCCCTCTGCCAATAAATCTAGAATTGAACCCTTCTCCTCACTTCTCTTTTCAGGTCTTTAGCATGGTCTCTATGTAGTTATTTTTTTATTACTTTTCCAGTACTACTAGCACTGCTTTTGCCATCCATCTGGTTCTATAACAAGACAATGGTGTTGACCACAGTAGTGGTTCTTATACTAATCAGCACCTCAGTAAGTAGAATGCAATGTGCCTGTGACGGAATTCAATAAACACTTGATTGGAATGGCTGCCATACATGTGGAGATAATGATTTAAGAAGAAAAATGCAGTGGTCTCTTAAAGGGGTTGTCTCATCTGAGACAATGGGGGCATATCTCTAGGATATGCCCACATTGTCTGATAGGTGCAGGTCCCACGGCTGTGACCTGCAGCTATATCAAGAATGGAGCAGGCCAAAGTGGTGGCTGGAGGACTCCGGTCTGGCCACCACCTAGCGCTCTCCCAATTCACTTCTATGGGCCCGACGGAAATAGCCGAGCCAGCATAATGAATGGAGCGCGCCCTCCATCACTACTGTCGGGGCTCTGTTTAGGAGATAGGTGTGGGTACCAGCAATGGGGGCATAGTCTAACAATATGCCTCCATTGTCTCAGATGAGAATAACCCTATACATATATATAAACTATATACACTGTAATATATATATATATATATATATATATATATATATATATATACATCCGCACACATTTTTTCATCATTGTAACTATTAGAGTCCAGTATTCCTTTGATAACGCTTGAAATTAGCTTCTGGTAGTGCAGACAGTAAAGCATTCATCCTGCATTAAATAATAATTATTTAACAATATTACATGTAGACCTTCATGGCAATTATAACTGCCGGCCTGACTGGGTTATTTTTACTGCCCAGCTCTGTCTGGACCTGTCTTCGAATGTTATTATCTCAAACAGGTGTTGGGCACTAAAAACAGGCCCATCAAGTCTGTGAGGAAATCATCGAGAAGTGTGTTGTTTCATGACAAGCTACGATTATCATGTCAATGCTGTTGTAAATCACGGAGAAGATGACACAGAGACAGGATACAGTTTAGCAAAATGCTTCACATTTACAGTATGGCAATAGGAAATAGCCGGTTCTCATTGTTAGCAATCTTCAGCAGCTAAATGATCATCAGTTACACTCATACATGGCAGCTCAAAAATGTTAAGTACTTCTAGAATTTACAGTCAGAGGCTCTGAAACCTCCGCTCGGAGCAACCTCTTCTATGTTTCTCACTGAATTTTCCCAGTTAATGTCATTTAGTTTAGCAATACACTGGAATGTGTTGTATTTTCACGTCAGTAATTTTCTTTGTAAGAAGAGCCACTTCTAATAAACTAATGTGTGTAGTCTAGTTATAAGAACGTGTCAAGAACCTTAGAGTCTTTCTTTTAGGGTATGGCCACATGTTCAGGTTTCTTGATGCACTTTTTGAAGCCAAATCTAGGGGTAAATTCAAAAAAAGAATAAAAGTTATATACAGTGCCTTGAAAATGTATTCATACCCCTGAAACTTTTCCACATTTTTTCATGTTACAGTAGCAAGTCTGTGTGACGTTAAAAGAAAATGATACATAGTTTTAAAAATTTTTAATACATCTGAAAAGTGTGGCATGCATTTGTATTCAGCCCCTTGTACTCTGATACCATTAGATAAAAACCAATGTGTGACCAATTGCTTTCAGAATTCACCTAATTAGCAAATAGAGTTTACCTGTGTAATTTATTCTCAGTATAACTACAGCTTTTCTGTGAAGGCCTCAGAGGTTTGTTAGTGAACATTAGTGATCAAACAGCATCATGTAAACCAAGGAACACATCAGACAGGTCAGGGATAAAGTTGTGAAGAAGTGTAAAGCAGGGTTAGGGTATAAAAAAAATCAGGGGCGTAGCTAGAACTGACTGGGCCCCACAGCAAATTTTTGTATGGGGCCCCCCCGCCAAACACACACTTCTTTGCAACCCCCTCATTCCATGAAAACCCCACACATGTGGCTATTTTGCACTTTTTTTAAATGTATTTACTGTAATTTTTAGCATCCATTTTGACAAGGGGCACATGATCGCTGCAGCCGATGACTGGTCGCAGTGATGATGTGTCATGGCACGTGTCCCACTTACAAGCTTCATGGATGACACATCACTGCTGCAACCAGTAATTGGCTACAGTGGTCAAGTGCCCCCCTGTTTGGAGACCCAGGACCTGCACAAATGGCAGATATGCTAATTATGGCACACTTACATATATACACACCCGATGTCAGCCCAGGACTATCCTAGAGCCGCTTGTGTGTATATGTAAGTGTGCCAAAGTAAGCACTAGTACACAGTGCAGCAGCGGGCAGAGAGGGGAGGCTGCTATATACCGCATGCTATAGTACAGGAAGCTGGCAGAGGAAGAAGTGGGCAGAGGCTGGGATCAGCATGCAGCTGCCGGGTAGCCATCCCACCCTCTGCCAGCCTCCTGTATTATAGCATGCATGCAGTGAAAAATGGAAAGGTGAACAAGGCCTAAGATCTCATCCCCAATCCACAAGATAGAGGATAAGTATCTGATTGGTGGGCATCTGACCACCGGAAATCAGAAGAAGATCACAGTTCCTTTCTAGCAGTCGGATGGACCCCGACTGATCTTTCCCCTCTCCTGTGGATACGTTCTTATGGTGGGACAACCCCTTACTGTACAAAAAGAAAATTCTGGAATACATTATGATGCATACATTTAAAAAAAAAAAATATATATATATATATATATATATATATATACAGTATGTGTATATATATATATATATATATATATATATATACATACACACGTTATATATAGAGAGACAGAGAGAGACACACACATATATGTAGAGAGATACGTCTGAGAGACACACGATGTGTGTGTCTCTCTCTTTACATATACTGTATATACACACACTATATATAGACAGACA
Source organism: Rhinella marina (assembly GCA_900303285.1). Classification (NCBI taxonomy): domain Eukaryota; kingdom Metazoa; phylum Chordata; class Amphibia; order Anura; family Bufonidae; genus Rhinella; species Rhinella marina. The sequence goes on along the minus strand of ONZH01026434.1, from coordinate 174,067 downwards.
CACACATATACATATATATATATAGAGAGAGAGAGAGAGAGAGAGAGAGAGAAATAAAGACATGCACACACACATTATATACAGAAAGACAGACTGGCACATGTGTGTGTGTGTGTGTATATATATATATATATATATATATATATATATATATACACACACAGAGATAGACACACATATATATACACATATACTGTACATATACAGATACACATGTGTAAACATACATACATGTATACATTACATACCATTTGCACAGTACTCAGATGACATGAACACACTTCACATATAAACCTACTATTTTGCAGGGGGAGTCCATTAGATAAAGCTGTAGCTCCCGAGTATCAGGTACAGGGCAGGCCCGGGATCCTCAGTAGCTGCAGACATTCTTCCCTCACCCTCCGTCTCGACACAGCAGTGAAGAGGGATGTCAGTTGCAGCGTGTGAAGGGGGGCGGGGCAGTGGTTAAGGCAGCACAGTAAAGGTGGTATTATCAGGCTGCAGCTAAGTGTAGTGTAACTTCTTCCGATCTAGTACTGCTTGGGGCCCCTTCTGAGCTCGGGCCCCGAAGAAGCTGCTTCCCCTGCTTCCCTGGTAGCTACGCCACTGAAAAAAATATTCCAAGTAAGGATGAGCGAACCAGTTCAGACCAAACCGAGTTTGTTCCAAACTTTGCTATTTTTCTGACAGCAGACAAACCCCAATCCTTTCAGGTTAGTTTTGAATAAATTCACTAAAATGGCGCAGAGCTATTTTAGTTCACATGTCAGTAGGAAAAAACAGAGGTGCAGAGCCACGTGACAGCAATATATTAGATCGGCTGTTGAGACTAAGTCTGATACACAATCTATGTATAATAGAACATATTAATTATAAATTGCCTAGCAGATGAACTATACTGTACCTATATTACACTGCCTCTATCATGTCACTGCTGTAACCTACTTAGCATCACGTTCTGTACAGCAACTGCTAAGTGCCTCCATCAAACCACTACTGCAGACTGCCAAATGCCAACCATTATCTTCAATGAGGCTGATACTGCCTCCATCATGCTGCTGTCTGACTGCCAAAATGTACTATATGGCTGCTGCTGCAGCCACCACCGCTGCCTCAGCTGCTAATCACCTACAGACACCACCATTAACGCAAAGCATCTGCCACTATTACCCTACCACTACTACTACTACTATTACTACTACACAGGGATAGCATCACGACACATGTTTACATATACATAGACCATATACAGTGCCTTGAGAAAGTATTCGGCCCCCTGGAACTTTTCAAACTTTTGCCACATTTCAGGCTTCAAACAAAAAGATATAACATTTTAAATTTTTGGTGCTGAATCAACAACAAGTGGGTCACAATTGTGAAGTGGAACGAAATTTATTGGATCATTTAAACTTTTTTTGTAATAATAAAACTGAAAAGTTGGGCGTGCAAAATTATTCGTCCCATTTACTTTCAGTTCAGAAAACTCACTCCAGAAGTTCATTGAGGATCTCTGAATGATCCAATGTTGTCCTAAATGACTGATGAAGATAAATAGAATCCACCTGTGTGTAATCAAGTCTCCGTATAAATGCACCTGCTCTGTGATAGTCTCAGGGTTCTGTTTAAAGCACAGAGAGCATCATGAAGACCAAGGAACACCCCAGGTAGGTCCATGATACTGTTGTGGAGAAGTTTAAAGCTGGATTTGGATACCAAAAGATTTCCCAAGCTTTAAACATCCCAAGGAGCACTGTGCAAGCGATCATATTGAAATGGAAGGAGTATCAGACCACTGCAAATCTACCAAGACCCGGCTGTCCCTCTAAACTTTCATCTCAAACAAGAAGACTGATCAGAGATGCAGCCAAGAGACCCATGATCACTCTGGATGAACTGCAGAGATCTACAGCTGAGGTGGGAGAGTCTGTCCATAGGACAACAATCAGTCGACCACTTCACAAATCTGGCCTTTATGGAAGAGTGGAAAGAAGAAAGCCATTTCTCAAAGATATCCATAAAAAGTCTTGTTTACAGTTTGCCACAAGCCACTTGGGAGACACACCAAACATGTGGAAGAAGGTGCTCTGGTCAGATGAAACCAAAATTGAACTTTTTGGAAACAATGCAAAACGATATGTTTGGCGTAAAAGCAACACAGCTCATCACCCTGAACACACCATCCCCACTGTCAAACATGGTGGTGGCAGCATCATGGTTTGGGCCTGCTTTTCATCAGCAGGGACTGGGAAGATGGATGGAGCCAAATACAGGACCATTCTGGATGAAAACCTGTTGGAGTCTGCAAAAGACCTGAGACTAGGACGGAGATTTATCTTCCAACAAGACAATGATCCCAAACATAAAGCAAAATCTACTATGGAATGGTTCAAAAATAAACGTATCCAGGTCTTAGAATGGCCAAGTCAAAGTCCAGACCTGAATCCAATTGAGAATATGTGGAAAGAGCTGAAAACTGCTGTTCACAAACGCCCTCCATCCAACCTCAAAGAGCTCAAGCTGTTTTGCAAGGAAGAATGGGCAAGAATTTCAGTCTCTAGATGTGGAAAACTGATAGAGACATACCCCAAGCGACTTGCAGCTGTAATCGCAGCAAAAGGTGGCGCAACAAAGTATTAATGCAAGTGGGACGAATAATTTTGCACACCCCACTTTTCAGTTTTATTATTACAAAAAAAAGTTTAAATGATCCAATAAATTTTGTTCCACTTCACAATTCTGACCCATTTGTTGTTGATTCTTCACCAAAAATGAAAAATGTTATATCTTTTTGTTTGAAGCCTGAAATGTGGCAAAAGGTTGAAAAGTTCCAGGGGGCCGAATACTTTCGCAAGGCACTGTACAGTCATGGCCAAAAGTTTTGAGAATGACACAAATATTATATTTTCACATGATCTGCTGCCCTCTGGTTTTTATGTGTGTTTGTCAGATGTGTTTATCACATACAGAAATATAATTGCAATCATATTATGAGTAACAAAAGCTTATATTGACAGTTAGAATGAGTTAATGCAGCAAGTCAATATTTGCAGTGTTGACCCTTCTTCTTCAGGACCTCTGCAATTCTCCCTGGCATGCTCTCAATCAACTTCTGGACCAAATCCTGACTGATAGCAGTCCATTCTTGCACAATCAATGCTTGCATTTTGTCAGAATTTGTAGGTTTTTGTTTGTCCACCCGTCTCTTGATGATTGACCACAAGTTCTCAATGGGATTAAGATCTGGGGAGTTTCCAGGCCATGGACCCAAAATCTCTATGTATTGTTCCCTGAGCCATTTAGTTATCACCTTTGCTTTATGGCAAGGTGCTCCATCATGCTGGAAAAGGCATTGTTGATCGTCAAACTGCTCTTGGACGGTTGGGAGAAGTTGCTCTCGGAGGACATTCTGGTACCATTCTTTATTCATGGCTGTGTTTTTAGGCAAGACTGTGAGAGAGCCGATTCCCTTGGCTGAGAAGCAACCCCACACATGAATGGTTTCAGGATGCTTTACAGTTGGCATGAGACAAGACTGGTGGTAGCGCTCACCTCGTCTTCTCCGAATAAGCTGTTTTCCAGATGTCCCAAACAATCGAAAAGGGGATTCATCAGAGAAAATGACTTTACCCCAGTCCTCAGCAGTCCACTCCCTGTACCTTTTGCAGAATATCAGTCTGTCCCTGATGTTTTTTCTGGAGAGAAGTGGCTTCTTTGCTGCCCTCCTTGAGACCAGGCCTTGCTCCAAGAGTCTCCGCCTCAGAGTGCGTGCAGATGCACTCACACCTGCCTGCTGCCATTCCTGAGCAAGCTCTACACTGCTGGTAGCCCGATCCCGCAGCTGAAACACTTTTAAGAGACGGTCCTGGCGCTTGCTGGTCTTTCTTGGGCGCCCTGGAGCCTTTTTGGCAACAATGGAACCTCTCTCCTTGAAGTTCTTGATGATGCCATAGATTGTTGACTGAGGTGCAATCTTTCTAGCTGCGATACTCTTCCCTGTTAGGCCATTTTTGTGCAGTGCAATGATGACTGCACATGTTTCTTTAGAGATAACCATGGTTAACAGAAGAGAAACAATGATGCCAAGCACCAGCCTCCTTTTAAAGTGTCCAGTGGTGTCATTCTTACTTAATCATGACAGATTGATCTCCAGCCCTGTCCTCATCAACACCCACACCTGTGTTAATGGAGCAATCACTGAAACGATGTTAGCTGGTCCTTTTAAGGCAGGGCTGCAATGATGTTGAAATGTGTTTTGGGGGATAAAGTTCATTTTCTAGGCAAATATTGACTTTGCAAGTAATTGCTGTTAAGCTGATCACTCTATGAACATTCTGGAGTATATGCAAATTGCCATTATAAAAACTGAAGCAGTAGACTTTGTAAAAATTAATATTTGTATCATTCTCAAAACTTTTGGCCATGACTGTATATGCAACACACATACACATAAATACACCATATATACACTACACACACATACCACCCAACTTTTAAAAAGCCTAAGGAGCTAAACTATGGAATGGAAGCGCTCATCTCCAACTGCTGTTGTAATCTTAACAACTAGATCTGGAGAACCTGAGGGAACTGGCTGAATCCTATGCCTGCTACTACCATAGACAGCTTTGTATGTTCACAAAAAGCTACTTTTTCTCCTGACAATCAACACTTTTGTGTATTGCATGGGCAGGCATTCTGATCCTGTCAAGTCCAAATTATTGGCCGCTTGGTCCCCCAAACCACTTTCTAATTAATTTATTTTTTATCCTATAATACAGTGTGTGTTTAAACATCATCTGGCCCCGATAAGGAGCAATTTTTGGAAGCCCTGGAATAATAAAAAGCATGGGACATGTGTGATGCAGTGTGTTTTTAAACACGCTGTACGTTATCGTCATCAAACGTGCGTTTACCCATAGCTATATATGTCAGAGTTACTCAGACATCATTTACTATTGCTGTCATTGCATTCCAGAGCTTGGGGAAGGGGAAAAAATTATAAAAAAGCAACAAAAAGAGATAATAAGTTTTTCTAAAAAATTCTGAGTCCTAGGAGGCTAGAGGGAGTTATATACCAAATTAAAAAATTAAGCAAACTGAGCCCGAAACGAATCTCGGTCGGTTCACCCATCTCTTATTCCAAGTTCTGAACATCTCACGGATCACTGTTCAATCCATCATCTGAAAATAGAAGGAGTATGGCACAACTGTAGCCCTACCAAGACATGGCTGTCCACCTAAACTGACAGCTCAAGCAAGGAGAGTACTAATTAGAGAAGCAGCCAAGAGGCCCATGGATGCTGCAGAGATCCACAGCTCAAGTGGGAGAATTTGTTCACAGGACAACTATTAGTCATGAACTTCAGAAATCTGGCCTTTATGGAAGGGTGGCAAGAAGAATGCCATTTTTGAAAGCAAGCCATAAGATGCCACAAGCCATGTAGGGGATACAGCAAACAGGTGGAAGAAGGTACTCTGTTCAGATGAGGTCAAAGTTGAACTTTTTGGCCTAAATGCAAAACACTCTTGGTGGCAGAAAACTAACACTGCACATGAACCTGAAAACACCATCCCCACAGTGAAACATGGCAGTGGCAGAATCGTGCTGTGGGGATGCTTTTCTTCAGCAGGGACAGGGAAGCCAGTCAGAGTTGATGGGAAGATGGATGGAGCTAAATACAGAGCAATCCTGGAGAAAACCTGGTAGAGGCTGCAAAAGACCTGAGGCTGGGGTGGAGGTTCACCTTCCAGCATGTTTCTATTCAGACATCAGTGTTTTAGCACGGTCCGTGTTTTTAGCATGGATACATGCTCTATTTTGTCCGTGTTCACGCCCATTATAGTCTATGGGTCAGTGAAAACCACGGATTCCATCCGTGTTGCATCCGTGTTTCACGGATCATTAAGAAGAGATTCTTTAAAAACTATTTTTCAGCTGTTCCGTGTCAGTGAAACACGGATGCAACACGGACAGCAAAAAACGGGCACATGGACCCAACACGAACCCTTCACAGACAGCTTCACAGATGCATCACTAACCACCTGCTCATGAATTTGAGCATGGACACGGACGTGTGAATGAGGCTTTACTCGAAACAAAAAAATCCACCATTCAAATTTTTACATAAGTGAGTATGAGTTAAGCACTTGCTATTACTCACCGCTCCTTGGTCTCCCACCAACCGACACCGCTCTGCACTGTATCCTGACGTACACACATCGTCAAGATGTAGTGCACGAAAGCGCGCAATGTGACCTGATGCTGCATGACATCAGGTCCCAGTACATCGCGTGAAGAAGAGGATGGAAGAGCTGTGGAGTGTCGGTGGCACCCCTAGCAGAAAGGTTTAGTATTTGATTTCACTGGTGCTGCAGCTGGGCACTCACTGATGGTTAGGAGGGGGAGTGGAGGAACTGATGGCATGGGGGAGTTCATGGCAGTGGGGGGAACTGATGGCACTGGAGGGAGCTGGTGGCACTGGGGGAGAAAGTGATGGCACTGGAGGAGGAACTTATGGCACAGGGGAGGGGAAGCTGATGGCACGGGGGGGTGGGGGAGAGCTGATGGAACTGGGGGAGGAACTGATTGCCCTGGGGGAGGAACTGATGACATTGGGGCTGATGGCATGGGGGCGCTGGTGGCACTTGGGGGAGCTGGTGGCAGTGAAGGGAGCTGAAGGCACTGGGGGAGGAACTAATGGCACTGGAGGAGGGAGGGGAAACTGATGGCACTAGTGGGGAGCTGATGGTACTAGGGGAGGAACTGATGGCATGGGGACCTGATCAGGGGTGCATCTAGCCTTTCTACTGTCTTAGGCGAAAACAGAAATGATGCCCCCCATGCCAAATTGTCAACCTAACCCATTCCCTCCAGCCTTTCAGTTAATGGCATACATGGAAAACATTACATATAGTGCAACAAAACATACTGGTTAATATAGCAATAATGTTGAATATGCATATATGAACGCTTCTACAATGAAAGCACTCATTGCCCAAGGCCTTTCCACTTCACCCCACTTGTCCCTACCTGGTGCTGCCTGAGGTAATCGCCTCACCTGGCCTCATTCGTGGTGCACCACTGGACCTGATGGCACTAGGGGGGGTAATGGCATGGGAGGGCGATGGCTTGGGGGAGCTCGTGGCACTGTGGAGGGGCTGATGGCAGTGGGGTAGGAACTAATAGGACCAGAGAAGGGACTGATGGCACAAGAGAGGGGGAACTGATGGCATGGAGGAGATGATGGCACTGGAGGGAGCTGATGGCATGGGGGAGTTCAAGGCACTGTGGGGAGTTGGTGGCAATGGGGGGAGCTGATGGCACTGGGAGGAGATGATGACACGGGGGGAGAAACTGATGGCACTGGGGAGGGGGAACTGATGGCACTGGGGGGAACTGATGGCATGGAGGGGGGCTGACGGTGCTGAGGACTGATGGCATGGGGAGGAGACTGATGGTAGGGGAGGGGACTGATGGCATGGGTGGCTGATGGGTTTTTATAGAAAATGTTATTTGAATTAGTTTTTTCTTATTAGAGTACTCGATTAATCGTTGGATTAATCGGTAGAATAATTGATTACTAAAATAATTGATAGCTGCAGCCCTAGATCAAAGCATATTCATGTGTTAGAATGGCCCAGACAAAGTCCAGACCTAAATCCCATTGAGAATTTGTGGCAAGACTTGAAAATTGCTCTTAACAGAAGCTCCTTATCCAATCTGACTGAGCTTGAGCTATTTTGCAAAGAAGAATTGGGCAAAAATTTTTGCCTCTAGATATACAAAGCTGGTAGAGAAATATCCAAAAAGACTTGCAGCTCTAATAGCAGCAAAGATGGTCCTACAAAGTATTGACTACAAACATGAATCCAAATGCACACCACTTTCCAGATTTTTATTTATTAAACATTTTGAAAACTGTGTATCATTTTCTTTTCACTTCACACATACTCTGTGTTGGCCTGTCACATAAAATCCCAATAAGATACAAGCTTGTGGGTGTAATGTGAAAAAATGTGGAAAAGTTTAAAGAATATGAATGCTTTTTTCAAGGCGCTTTATGTCCTTTATATTTTCTCTCCTATTATCATCACCTCCTGATTTTGGCTTCAAAACAGCATTAGGAAAACTGACCGTATGCAGCACCCTAAAGCTGGTTATCATATTGGAAGTTCTGCTTCTAGCTATGGTTCCAGCACATTGGTTCAAGAGACAAATTAGATTCCAATCTCATGCAAAAGACAGGCATCGTATGTGATGCTGTATGGTGACTTAATGGTGCAAAGTATTGTTATTAAAAGCCATGCTTTTAGCAGGAATATCCCTCCACGATGGCATGCGAACACTATTTTTTTAAAAGGATTTATAGAAAAACGTAGTAAGAAAAAACTCCATGTGCCTCTGTTTAAAAACGAAGGCAGTCAGAATTACATTATAGTATATATCTTTAAAGAGGTTTCCTGTTTTCATAATGTATTTTTTTAAATTTGGCCAGAGTGATCTAAACACTGCATATTTTTTCCCATGTACCTGTTTTTTAATCTATGATCTACAAGGACACCCAAATCTTTCTCTACAAGTGACTCTCCCAGTGTTACTTCCCCTAGGACAGGGATCAGCAACCTCCAGCACTCCAGCTGTTCTGAAACTACTAGAATACTCCTTTCACTTCTGTGGGAGTTACAAGAACAGCTAAGAAAGTGCGCATTCTGGGAGTTGTAGTTTCACAGCAGTTGGAGTGCCGAAGGTTGCTGATCCCTGCCCTAGGATATATGATGCACAGAAATGATTACTACCCAGATTCATAACTTTACATTTATCCACATTGAACCTCATTCGCCAAGTTGATGGCCAATCACTAAGCGTGCCCAAGTCACTTTGTAGTTTTTGGACATCTTCCATAAACTGCACAGTACTACATAGCTTGGTGTCATCTGCAAAAATAGAAACAGTGCTATTAATTCCACCCTCTATATCATTAATATTTTAAATAATAAATAAATTAAATAATAGGGAACCCAGCATTGAACCTTCGGGTACACCACTTATAACCTGGGACCATTCTGAATAGGAATCATTGACCACAACACTCTGGACACGGTCCTCCAGCTAGTTTTTAATCCCATTACAGACTGTACTTTCTAAGCCTATATTCCTTACTTTACCTATTAAATGACTGAGGGACAGTATCAAATGCCTTTGCAAAATCCAAGAACACTACATCCACAGCTGCCCCTCTGTCCAGACTTCTTCCTCCCACTGTCTCACCTGTCATCAGGGTTGCCAACCGTCCGTAAATTTACGGACAGTCCGCAAAACCTGGGTGTTTTCTTCTGCCGTCCGTAGCGTCGGGCAGAAAAAGGCACTGTCCGTAAAACCTGTGGCCCGAACTCTGAATTTACTGCGCATGCGTGCGCGCGCAGTGCAGGGAGCTGGGAGGCGATGCATCCGGACTCTCGAGAGTGGAGACAGAAGGAAAAGTGCCGGAAGTCAGGAGGAGGAGTCCCACACTGACCACCAATGAAAGACTAGATACCTTTCAAAGATCTCTGCCTGCAGCGTTCCCGCGCCACGCTAGACAGAGAGACTGGAGCGGGACCTGATAAGCAGCGAGCTGGTGCTGCTGGCAGGTGAGGAGGAGCTGTAGCTAGCCTGTCAGTTACCCTTGCATGATGTTTTCCTCAGCCATTACATCACCCCAGTGTCCTCCAGCCCTGTTTGCTGCTTGAGATTTATCAGCATATGTGACAGGAAGATGATGCAGATCTATGACCCATGTTGACAGAACTGGGGCCCTATAGGGCATCATTTAAACTATTGAGTGCACTATAAGGGGCACCATAGGGGACTAAAGCTAATGAAGGCATTATATATGGGGGCATTTCAGCTATTGGGGGGCACTACAGGGTACAGTAAAGCTACTGGGGGCACTTTAGGGGACAATATAATTACTGGGTTCACAATAGGTGAAAGTTAAGCTACTAGGGGCATTATAGGGAGGCATTTAAGCTACTGGAGGCAATATAAGGGGCATTATAATTACTGGGGGCACTATAGGGGGACCTTATTACTTTTGGGAGCACAGTGACCTTAGTTTGGTCCAGGGTATATATATATAACACCTGAAGCAACTAATAGCTGAAGACTAAGCTATCGAAATAACCCTGTTTGTGACCCAAATTATAAAACATTAACTTTTAATTTATTTAATTTAATAGCCCCAAACTGTCAAACAAAAACAGTTAAAAATTACTATCCTCTCTCACTTGTGGCTACATATTTCTAGTAGTGTTAATAGGTAATCCTATGGTTACCACTGTTTTATCCTCAAGTGAATACCACCTGCCTTGTCTGTATAGGATACGACAAGGCATCATCAGGACTTACAGTATATCCAATACTCCATTTAGGGCATTATAGGATCCTTTGAATTATACGGAGGCCAAAATTGTATCCTATACAGACAAAGCAGGTGGTATTCACTCCTCTAGGGGATAGTATGAAGTAATACACCCCATCAAAATAATATATTGAGGATAAAACAGTGATAACCACAGGACCCCTTTTAACACTACTAGTAATAGTACAACTGAGAGGATAGTAATTTTTAACCATTATCGTATGTCAGTTTGAGATTATTTAATTTAATAAATTAAAAGTTAAGCTTTGTCATTAGGGTCACAGTAATTTTCGTAGCTCTTCAGATATTAGTTTCTTCGATGGGGGTTTTATTACTACTATGAGAACTATGGCGATATTTAAGACTAATGGAAACATTTTGGGTGCAATTTTACTGCTGGGTACAATGGGGGGCTTTATCAGTCATACTATAGAGCAGGGGTGCACAACATTTTCTGGCTGGGGGCCACATTGGCAAACTAAACCAATCACGAGGGCCGAAAATAAAATTCAAAGGGGTATTAAAAACCGAAATACTGTATTTGTGGCATATTGAACACACAATATATACCATTAATGTCTAGTTACAGTTCCAGGACTCCCATATAATGGAAGAAATACATGAAATATACATGTGAGCAGCTACTAGACATAGACATATACGTCTGTTACCAGATGGTTGGGGGCCGCACAGAATGTTATCGAGGGCCGCATGTGGCCCCCGGGCCACAGGTTGTGCTCCCCTGCTATAGAGGCTTTATTACTACTGGAGGCACTATGAGGAAAATTATTTGTATTATGTGGCATTACTACTACTGGGGGTACTATTGATGGGTATTATAATTATTTGGCACAATTTGTAAGGCATTACTGCTAACAGGGAACATTTGTGGAGCATTATCACTGTTGAGGCACTATTACTAATGAGGGCACTATGGGAGAGAATTATTAGTATTAACCACTTCAGCTCTGGGCCATTTCCCCCCTTCCTGACCAGGCCTAATTTTGCAAATCTGACATGTCACTTCATGTGGTAATAACTTTGGAACGCTTTTACTTATCCAAGCGATTCTGAGATTGTTTTCTCGTGACACATTGTACTTCAAGTTAATGGTAAATTTGAGTCGATAAGTTTTAATTTTATTTATAAAAAATTCCAAAAGTTAACGAAAATTTGAAAAAATTCACTGTTTTCTAAATTTCAATCTCTCTGCTTTTAAGACAGATAGTGATACCCCATAAAATCCTTTTTAATTTACATTCCCCATATGTCTACTTTATGTTGGCATCATTTTGGTAGTGTCATTTTATTTTTTTAGGACAGTAGAAGGTTTAGAATTTTAGACGCAAATTTGCAAAATCAACTTTTTTAAGGACCAGTTTAGCTCTGAAGTCAGTTTGTGGGCTTACATAATAGAAACCACCCATAAATGACCCCATTTTAGAAAATACACCCCTCAAACTATTCAAAACTGGTTTTAGAAATGTTGTTAACCCTTTAAGTATTCCACAGGAATTAAAGCAAAATAGATGTGAAATTTCAAAATTTCACTTTTTTGCAGATTTTCCATTTTAATCATTTTTTTCCTGTAACACATCAAGGGTTAACAACAAAACAAAACTCAATATTTATTACCCCGATTCTGCAGTTTGCAGAAACACCCCACATGTGGTCGTAAACTGTTATTTGGGGATACGCCAGGGCTCAGAAGGGGGGGAGCAGCATCTGCATTTTCGAACATGGAATTTTTTGTCATGGTTTGTAAGAGTGATAACTTTTTAATTTTTTTGTGGACTGAGCTGCGTGAGATCTTATTTTTTGCGGGACAAGCTGTGATTTTTATTGGCACCATTTTGGGGTACATCTGTCTTTCTGATCACTTTTTAATCTAATTTTTGGGAGGTTAACTAAAAAAAAAAAGCAGTTTAGGGGCATTTTTCTATATTTTTTTTTTACACCGTTCACTTGATGGGGTAGATCATGTGATATTTTTGTAGAGCCAGTTGTTACGGACGCAACGATACCAAATATGTCTATTTTTTTTTTTTTTTTACGTTTTACACAATAAGAGCATTTTTAGAAGAAGAATCATGTTTTTGTGTTGCAATTTTTTAAGAGCCATATTTCTTTTTATTTTTTGGGATATAATCTTGTGTGGGGGCTCATTTTTTGCGCGATGAGGTGACGTTTTTATTGCTACCATTTTCGGATGCATATGACTTTTTGATTGTTTGATATTATGTTTTTTGGTAGGTGATGCGACAAAAAAAGCTGTTTTGGCATAATTTTTATTAGATTTTATTTACGCAGTTCACTTGATCAGGTAGATCATGTGATATTTTTATAGAGCCGGTTGTTTCGGACGCGGTGATACCAAATATGTCTATCTTATTTATTTATTTTTATTTGTAACTTTTTTTAATGAAATATTTGGGGGGAAATTATTTTTTTTATATATATGTGATTTTTTTTTTAATATAATACTCTATTTTTTTTTTTTTTTTTTTTACACTTTGTGTCCCCCATAAGGTCATACAAGACCTCAGGGGGACATTTAACTTCACTTTTTTTTTTTTTTTTTTTACACTTGATTTCTCCTGTAACTGGGGTTGACATAGTAGCCCCAGTTACAGGGGAAATACATCCCCAGAGAGGCTGTACAGCATAATACTATGCTGTACAGCCTCAGTGCAGGGCTGATCGGGTCTATGAGAGACCCGGCAGCTCCTGCACTCTCCCGGCCCCGGCGATCACGTGACCGCCGGGCCGGAACAGGAAGCGCAATAGGTGAGCGCTGTGTATACAGCGATCTAGAAGGCAGGGACCCCTGGGAACGGTCCCTACCTTCTCTTTGGGGTACGATTAGCGTGCAGCTGCTATCTCTGAATGGACGTTCAGAAACGTCCATTCAGAGATAGATAACCACTTCCCGGACGTTTATAGTCAATGGGCGGACGGGAAGTGGTTAAAGGGAATTTGGGGAATACTGTTACTATAGGGGGCCTACCTATATGGCACTGTTATTTCTACAGTATAGTATTTGGAGGCATTGGTGGACACAATCACCACAGTATTGGTGATAGCAGCAGGATAACACTGTGACTCCAGGATGATGAGGATAGAACGTGAGGAACTTAAGATGTCTGTGTGAAAACTCTGCAGAAAGAAGATATAGCTGAACGAACTTGTCATGGCGGTCTGGGCCAAATAGAGAAGATGAGAAAAGAAAACGTCTACATCAGAGGAGGAAAACATCACTGGATGTAAGTATGTGCTGCTGTATCCTCATGTATGTTTGGTAGTTGTGAATCTAATGCCCATCCAGCTATGTCTTTAGTGGGGAGGGAGGCACAGGTGCATTGTGAATGCATGTTATAGTCACCCCTTTCTTCAGAGCCATGTTATGCAGCTCTGGTCAGTTCCATTCTGGTGCTGCTTGTTTACAAACTGAAGTGGGTACTTGGATATATGGTACATATATGGCATGAGACCACTGTAGCCAATCAGTGGCCTAATGCTGAGGACAGTGATTGGCTGCAGTGGTCACATGCCATACCCCTGCACATCAGTGTGCACATCACCAACACTGTATTTGCCTGTTGCATCCCTGTAAGTCTTTGTTTACATGCAGCAAAAATACTATAAAGTCCAGTATGTGACATGCATCATCACTGCAGCAAAGCACTCATACTAGAGTGGTGGGGATGTAACAGAGGAGAATTGTGGATTTATTTTCATATTTTATTTTTAACTACTGAACAAACCCTTTAATTCAGGCATGTTAGTTATTCAAGAGCATTATGTTTAGGACATTTTGAGTGTGTGGAATGGGGGTGTGGTCTCTAAAAAGGGGCGGGGTGTATGCCTGTAAACATTTTGGTCTGTCCGTGATTTCTGGTTCAGTTGTCCAGAAAAATTTAAATGGAAGGTTTGCAACCCTGCCTGTCATATCCCCAGCATCTCCCGCCTTGCTACCTGCTGCTGCCTCTGTGAGATGGGGCAAGCGCGTGAATGCTAGATACATCCTCTGGCCACACTACCTCCCTGCCCCATCCCATGCTGGCGTCTGATAGGGGCATGTGTCCGCCACCTCCTGCCATTTATGTTCCAGGGGCACGTGCTTTCAGCCGCTCAGTATGGCCCCTGGGCAGGATTACAGTTTAATCCTAGTTTAAATAGCAGGTTCCTCTCCTAGGAGGTTGCCTGAGCATTGAGTTACTAACAGTAATAGCAAAGGTGTTCTGTTCTGATCTTCTGTGTTTGACCCAGCCTGTTTGACCATTCTGTTTGCCTGCCACCTGCATCCATTATTGGACCTGTCTGACCCTGAGCCTGGCTAATCCTCTGTACCACACTATTGTCTGATCCCGGCTTATAACCTCTGACTTGTCTCTGACCACTCTTCATCTTATGCCTCTGGCAATCATCATCATCATCTGCTGTTTTTACTCCAGTCTTCTCACCATATTATCTGCTGTTGGACTCAGTTCACACTAACTGTGGTTCTAACGGCAACCTCAGCTATTGGAGCGTTACCTGTTGTCTGACTCAATGAGTCAGTTTTCAACCTTATTAGCTAATCCTGTAGGTAGTTGTTCCGTTTTTCTCTTGCTTCATTCTGTTCTGTCTACTGTGAGAGTGCTGAATAACACCATAGGGATTAGTAGATGCCATCCCTTGGTTGACACAGAGACTCCACACTATCTCTGATTTGACCAGTGGGTCCCACCCACTGGTCGTAACACCCCTCATAAAAACAAATCAGGTTAGTCTGACAAAACCTGTCTTTGGTAAACCCATGCTGGTTATCACTTATGATATTATTTACAGTCACATACTCCTATATAGTGCCTTAAGTGTCCTTCAAACATGTTTCCCACAACAGAAGTTAAACGTACTGGTCTATAATTACCTCTGAAGGACATAGAGCCCTTTTTTAATATGAACAACACATTTACCTTCCGCCAGTTACTTGGCACTGTACCAGTACCTAGAGAATCTTTAAAAATTATAAACAGGGACACAACAATGACTGAACTGAGTTATTTAAGAACTCTAGGGTGTAATCCATCTGGACCCAAATCCTTGTCTACATTTACCTTATTTAACTTAGTTTGAACCATATTGACAGTTAGCCCATTGAGTATATTACTGGATGTACTAACAGCCCCAGTAACACAGATATCAGCTGCTTTCTCTTCTTTTGTATATACAGAGCTAAAAAAACATTTAGTAACTCTGCCTTTTCCTTATCTTCAGTGACCACCCTGCTTTTCAGTAGTTTAGGGCATTTACCTGCTCTGACCTTGATTTTTTAGCATTTGAATATGTAAAGAATTTTTGAGGGTTTGTTTTGCTCTCTTTTGCCACTTGCTGTTTGTTTTTTATTTTTGTAGATTTTAACTTTAACTTTTTACAGGTTTTATAAAGCCCTTTGTAAACTTCAAAGGCTACCACTGACCCCTCAGATTTGTATTTTTTAAATGCCCATTTTTTGTCATTTAATGTTCATTTGTACAGTAGCTATAAGCCATTTGGGGTTTAATTTTAACTGTTTATACCTACAGGAATACATTTTTAGTGCAATCACTCAATGTGGATTTCAAGCTCTCCCATTTATCTTCAGAATTATTATGTGACAGTAGCTGCTCCTAGTCTATGCCCTGAAATCAGGGGTGGAGTGGGAAATAAAAGTGGCTCTGGAAAAAAAAGTGGTTCCATGTTGCAGGTGGGTCCAACTGATGGAAGAGGGGTAACATAATTAGGAAGAGACAACAGAAGTAGGCAGGGCCAGCAATACCATAGTGTAGAGCAATATACCGCTCAACTGAACTGAATATCACAGTGAAGCACAAAATACTGCCACATGTGGCACAGTATTCAACTATATTGCTGTCCTGAGGATGCCAATACAGTTAAATTCAGGACAGCACCGAGGAGCATAACAGAGAATCAGTTCATTATGAACCCAGCTAGAGGATGTGAGGAGGGCTTGGTTGGCCTTCCTAGGCATCGGCGCACCAGGAAATATCCCTGAATGCTGCCCTCAACCCAGGAAAATTAGCTTTTTTAAAATTCAGTTTTTGCTCACAGACAGAGTTTGCTTCTTATAGTTCAGGGGAATATAATTATATTGTGGTTAGTGTTGAGCGAGCATGCTCGGCCGAACTCGCTGTTCGGCCAAGCATGCCTACGCTCGGGTCCACTCGGTGTTCGGCCGAACACCAAGTGTACTCGAACGCAATGCTCGAGTCTCTTCCCCGCATTGTAATGTTGATTTGTACGCTAATGCATACGAATTTGTATGCTAATGCGTATGCATTGTGCGCTAATGCGTACAAATTCAGTTAAGGAGAAGTCGCGATTCTGACCTTTTTCTATTAACCAGACACCCTCCCCTCTTTCGAGCGGGGGATGCCTGGTTTAGTCCCATTGACTAACATTATGCTTGGGTGCTCGGCCGAGCACTCGAGCAACCCCTAGTGCTCGGCCAGAGCACACGAGCATACGAGCACAGAAGTGCTCGCTCAACACTAATTGTGGTCACTATTACTAAGTGTTTCATGAACAGTAACATTACCAACAAGCTCTGCATCATTAGAAATTATCAGATCCAACAAAGCCTCGTCCCTAGTGGGAGCTTCTACAAACTGGCCCATAAAGTGGTCCTGCAGCAAGTTGAGGAATCTTCTCCCCTTTACAGTTGGGGCAGAACCCCATTACCCCATTCAATATCTGGGAAATTAAAATCTCCCATTATGACCACTGTACCAGCTTGTGCAGCCCACTCTATTTAGTTATACAGTTGCGTTTCTATCTCCTCTGTGATGTTAGGGGGTCTATAGATTACATCAAGTATTTTTTCAGCATTTATTTCCCTTTGTAATTCCATCAATAAGGTTTCAACATCCTCACCATCCTCGCCCACAATTGCCTCGTTCACACTTGTCTTCAGATCACTCCTCACATACAGGCACACGCCACCGCCTTTTCTATCGACCCTCTCTTTCCTAAAGAGTGTAAAACCCTGAATATCAACATCCCATGTCTCAGCCACTTCTCAACCACACCAACTACATCTATGTGATCCTCTAGTACAATAGACTCCAGCTCCCCCATTTTGCTTGCTAGACTTCTGGCATTTGTGAACATATATTTTAAGTTATATATTTATATATTTTACTATTTAATTCCCCACATTCAGTTCCCAGAAAGTGAATATCTTGGATTTTTTGGTACCTTGGATATTATTATTGGTTTGTAACAGGTCCATGTTACCACCAGCTCTGTTTTTCATGGGTTTACATTTATTTCTAGTCACCTCCCTACTTTCCATACTAAATCTCCACTGTCCCCTCCTATATCCCACTCTCTATCTACATTATCTACCCCCTTGTTAGTTTGACCCCTCTCCCTCCCCCCAGATCCTAGTTTAAAAGCTCCTCCAGCCATCTAACCATTTTTTTCCCCATAGCACCTGCAACCCTTACACTCCCAACGCCGTACATGTATGGTGCTGGAAGCCGGGACACAAGTCCCAGCGCCGTACTGGTACGGCGCTCTGATCGGGCGGGCGCAGGAGCTGCGCTCGTCCAATCAGCTGCAGGGGTCCGGCAGTGGCCGATAGCCGGACCCCTGCTGTATGCACCAGCATCGGTGAAAACACCGGTGCCGGTGCATTAACCCTCACACTGCCGCGGTCAGCGCTGACCGCAGCATGTGCGATGTCTGCGCTGGGAGGAAGAGCTCATCGGGCTCCCGCGCTGCTGTGACGGGGACCCGATGGCATGGAAAACAGCCCGATGCCTTCCTTAGGCATCACGCTGCCTTCTACGGAAGCCTGTGAGATCCAGCCCCCTGGATCTCACAGGCAGGAAGCTGTAAGTGTATTACACAGTGTAATACACTTATAGCCAATGCATTACAATACAGAAGTATTGTAATGCATTGTGCAGGGGATCAGACCCCCAAAAGTTGAAGTCCCAGACTGGGACAAAAAAATAAAGTAAAAAAAGAAGTTAAAAAAATAAAGTTTAGCAAAAAAAATAAAAGTTTCAAGTAAAAAAAAGCGTCATTTTCCCAAAATAAAGTAAAAAAAAAAATTGTAATAAATAGGGAAAAAAAGAAAAGCAGGCATATTAGGTATCGCCGCGTCCGTATCGACCGGCTCTATAAAAATATCACATGACCCACCCCGCTAGGTAAACGCCGTAAAAAATAAAAAATAAAAACAATGCAAATGCATTTTCTGATCACCTTGCCTCACAAAAAGTGTAATACCAAGCGATCAAAAAGACGTATTAATCCCAAAATGGTACCAATCAAACTGTCATCTTGTCCCGCAAAAAATGAGACCCTACCTGAGACAATCGCCCAAAAAATAAAAAAATATGGCTCTCAGAAAATGGCAACACAAAAAAAAGATTTGATTCTGTTCAAAAATGCATCTAAAAAGTAAAACTTAACAAAAATAAAAATGTTAGACATATTGCGTATCACCGCATCCGTAACAACCTGCTCTATAAAAATATTACATGAGATGGCCTCCCAGGTGAATGCTGTAAAAATTTTTTTAAAAAACTATGCCAAACAGCCATTTTTTCCCTCTTGCCTCACAAAAAGTGTAATAGCAGGCAATCAAAAAGGCGTATTTACCCCAAAATGGTACCAATCAAACCGTCATCTTGTCCCGGAAAAAAATTAGACCCTACCTGAGACAATCGCCCAAAAAATAAAAAAAATATGGCTCTCAGAAAATGGCAACACAAAAAAAAAGATTTTATTCTGTTCAAAAATGTGTAATCTTATCTAATGTGTAAAACTTAACAAAAATGAAAATGTTAGACATATTGGGTATCACCGCATCCGTAGCAACCTGCTTTATAAAAATATCACATAATTTGCCCCTTCGGGGGAATGCTGTAAAAAAAAATAAAAAAAAACTATGTCAAAACAGCTATTTTTTTCACCTTGACTCACAAAAAGTGTAATAGCAGGCGATCAAAAAGTCTTATGTACCCCAAAATGGTACCAATGAAAACTTCACCTCATCCCGCAAAAAATGAGCCCCCACATAAGACAATAAGTCAAAAAAATAAAAATCAATGGCTCCGGCAAACCAGTCCATCAAAATCTGTGCTGCAAAATTCATATGGCGCTCCTTCTGTTTTGAGTCCTGCCATGTACCCCCACAGCAGTTTACCACAACATATGGGGTGTTGCCGTATTCAGGAGAAAATGGGTAACAAATTATGGGGTGCTTTTCTCCTGTTACCCCTTGTGAAAATGAAAAATTTGGGGCTAAAGCAACATTTTATTGGAAGAAATTAAACTTTTCATTTTCACAGCCAAGTTCCGTAAATTCCGTAAAAGGGGGTCAAAGTGGCCAGTACCCCCCTTAATATATTCTTTGAAGGGTGTAGTTTCCAAAATGGGGTCACTTTTTGAGGGTTTCCACCCTAGGGGTACGTCAGGGTCTCTCAATTACAAAATGGTGCTTAAAAACCATTCTAGCAAAATCTGCCTCCAAAATCCATATGGCGCTCCTTTCCTTCTGACCGCTGCCACAAACCCATAGAGACGTTTACCACCACATATGGGGTATTTCTGTAAACTGCAGAATCAGAGTGTAGAAGGAAGTGTGGGTGCCGCCTACAATATATGCATATACCCATATGTATTATGCATATATGGGTGGCCCCAAATTTAGGGCCTGTGGCCCCATGGCTACATGGGCCTAAAGCCCTGGTGGATGTGGATATCCACCAGGTGCTCTAACTGTATGTATATATATAGATATGTGTGCATGTGCCCCCATTAACATGCACCTATGTCTATATATATATATTTATATAATTGCCCCTTTATATAATGTATATATTTATATAATGTCCCCTTTTCCTCATATATACCCCCAATGTCCTCCAGTAGTATATAGATGCATGTACATGATCCCCAGTTATGTACATGTATCTATATACATGTCACAGCCAGGGTGCCCCCCCCATAGCCCCCAGCAGATGGACAATGGCCCATCTGCTGGGGATAACTGGAGACATGGGACTGGACTAATTAGTCCAGTCCCAGGTACTTCAAAGGGACAGAAGATCGATATGATCAAAGAGATATGATCAAAAAGATCGATATGATCAAAGATATGATCAAAGAGATCCTCCGCCCGGGAAACAGCGTGGGCCGGCGCGGTGACATCATAGCACCGCGCCGGCACTCATGCACACGCTGCGCTCTGCAAGTTGCTCCGTGCCTCCCCCAAGCGAGGATCTCCCCTGGACAATGAGCGACTCCTGGACAACGAGCTGGAAGGCTGAGTAACCCTGGGTTCCCCCTGAACCACCAATGCTTTTAACCCCTGAACCACCAATGCTTTTAACCCCTGAACCCTTACCCTACCGTTAACCCCTACAATACTGCCCTGTAATTAACCCCTGGTGCCCTGCCCCCTGCATTCCCTGCCCTGTAATAACCCCTGGAGTCCCTGCAAACCCCTGGATCCCTTGATTTGACCCCTGTCCTGCAATAACCCCAGTAGTCCCTGCAAACCCCTGGATCCCTTGATTTAACCCCTGACTTGCCTATACATCCCTGTTCTCACCCCTGCCATATTTCCCTGTACCCCTGCCTTGTACTGATTAACCCTTGCCCTACTGCCCTGTTGACTGCCCCTGATTTAACCCCTGTCCTACTGATGATTTACCCCTGCCCTGTACCCTGCCATAACCCCTGCTCCACAACCCCTGCAATCCTGCCACAACCTCTGCAATCCACTACCCCTGCTGCACTACCCCTTGCCCATATACCATACGGTTTTTCCCTATTTACTCCTCGTTCTTAATGTAATTTAACCCTTTTGCTTCCCAGGGACAGTAACATAGATTAGGTTGGGGAGGGCTGCTACAAGTGTGTGTGTGTGTATTGTGTAGTTAGTAACGTGGTTGGAGTTAACGGGATTATGTAGTGTAGCTAGGGTTTTATTGTACTGTATTGTTAATAAATAATATTGTTATTATTTATAATACAGTGTTTGTACAGTATTTTTGTAATGTGTACTTTGAGCCCCTTCTAGGTCGTGTGAAAGGCAGTAGGTGATTTACATAGGCATAAATAGGCGGAACTAGCGGAAGCGGGTTTTTGCCTATTTATGAATATTAATTATTGGTACGTCCCAAAATACCAATAATTAATATCCCGTTTTACACAGAGTAATGTATATTGAAGTTTAGTTTGCTGTTAACCCTTGCTGTGTTGCAAGAAAAAAAATATTAACGTGAATAATCTACCAAAAAATTGAAATTTTGAAATTTCACCTCCATTTTCCTTTAATTCTTGTGGGATACCTCAATGGTTAATATAGTTTGTAACATCAGTTTTTCATAATTTGAGGGGTGTAGTTTCTAAAATGGGGTCATTTATTAGTGGTTTCCATTAGGTAAGCCTCCCAAAATCACTTTATAACTGAACTGGTGCTCAAAAAAATGGTTTTGGAAATTTTGTTGAAAATTTGAAAAATGGCTTCTAAACTTCTAAGGTTTCTCACGTCCCAAAAAAGTAAAATTACATTTATAAAATGATGCCAACATAAAGTATACATATGGGGAATGTAAAATAATAACTATTTTTGGAGGTATTACTATGTATTTTGAAAGTAGTGAAATTGAAATTTTGAAATTTGCTAATTTTTCCAAATTTTTGCTAAATTTGGTATTTTTTATAAATAAAAATGAAATATTTTGCCACAAATTTACTACTGTCGTGAAGCACAATATGTGATGAGAAAACAATCTCAGAATGGCCTGGATAAGTAAAAGCGTTCTAAAGTTATTACCACATAAAGTGACACATGTCAGATTTGCAAAAATCGGCCTGGGATTTAAGGTGAAAAGTGGCTCGGTACTGAAAGGGTTAAGGTGCAGCCCGTCCCTACGATAGAGCCTGTAGCCGACAGAGAAGTCGTCCCAGTTATCTTTGAACTCAAACCCTTCCTTCCTGCACCAGCTTCTGAGCCACTTATTTAACTCCCTAAGCTACTGCGGTCTCTTTAGTTACACTGTGGCACTGGTAGTATTTCTGAAAACACTATCTTGAAGGTCCTGGACTTGAGCTTCTCTCCTAGTTTCCTAAAGTTGTTTTTAATTACCGTCCATCTCCCCCTGACTTTGTCATTAATACCAATGTGTATCATGACCACCAGGTCTTCCCCAGCCCCTCCCAGCAATCTATCTATACAATCGGCAATATGCCGAACAGGAGCACCCGGAAAACAACACACTGTTCGGCATTCATGGTCTCTGTGACAGATGACTGGGTGGCCCACAGGGGAACAGGTGAATCCCCCAGTAGACCCATTAGCAAGGGTGGCCCCCTAGTCCTCCAACCCCATGCAAAAGTGGCTCATGGCACAGTACACTGACTGTAATATATAAAGATATTCTGTGTACAGCATCTCAACCAGCCTTTCAACTGAGTAGATTCTTTAAAAGTCTACCCAATTTATTATTCTAGATGCATCGGGTAGTGGAGAAGACTTCTAGTAGCAGGCCAGCCAATATCCTTTTTCCTAAGGGAACCACCCTCTTGAAATTGCTAAGGGGGCCCTCATATGCCATAATCAGTCATCCAGAGCTCTGTGAGCATGTGTCCAAGGCAAGAGCCAGGATACTGACAAGGTCTCCAGGACTGGACATTCAGAGGCACAGGCTCGGCAGCAGGCTACCATTAAAAATAAATGTATATTGATGTAGTTTTAGGGATTTGCGAGTAGTGGTAAGGTAATCTTTTTTATGTAGCGGTACAGTGGGCCCCCAGAATGAATTCTACTGGTGGGCCCTTGGCACCCCAGTCCGAGACTGCCTCTCTCCATCCTTCCTGCAGCAGCCATCCTCCTGGTTTCTAGAAGCAATGTCCTACTGCAGTGTTGCTGGCCCTGGGCTTTTGTCCCTAATATTAGCCAAGCAGGAATAGTTACTAGGGCATTCCAGCTCAGGACTAGCCTCCCTGGCACTTTTCCCTCTACCCCTTCTTGTAACATTAAAGGGGTTATCCGAGTAATGGAAAAAAAAAAAAACAATGTAAAACTCATCAGGACTTATATATACATTAGTTAACCTTGATTTCTTGAAAAAAAAACATACTTACACCTTTGCATAGTTCTGTTATACATGCTTTGTTTACATGCTGCAGGGGGGCATGTAACAACAATGACTCAGCTCTCCCTCATGAATATTTGTGGGTGTGAATAATCTGCCCTTCCCCGCCCCCTGCACTGCCTTTCTTGCTCTGCACAACCTAACATTGCATACACTGTCACATGATCATCTCCTAGCTTACACAGGCAGATCTGCGGTACATACATCAGAGGCTGGCCCACACACACATCACACGATGCCCCACATACACATCGCACACTGGCCCACAAACACACACCGCACGCTGCCCCACACACACCGCACGCTGCCCCACATACACATCGCACACTGGCCCACAAACACACACCGCACGCTGCCCCACACACACCGCACCCTGCCTCACACACACATCGCACCCTGCCTCACACACACATCGCACCCTGCCTCACACACACATCGCACGCTGTCTCACACACACATCGCACGCTGGCCCACACACACATCGCACGCTGGCCCACACACACATCGCACGCTGGAAAACACACACATCGCACGCTGGAAAACACACACATCGCACGCTGCCTCACACACACATTGCACGCTGGAAAACACACACATCGCACGCTGGAAAACACACACATTGCACGCTGGAAAACACACACATTGCACGCTGGTAAACACACACATCGCACGCTGGAAAACACACACATCGCACGCTGGAAAACACACACATCGCACGCTGCCTCACACACACATCGCACGCTGGAAAACACACACATCGCACGCTGGAAAACACACACATCGCACGCTGGAAAACACACACATCGCACGCTGGAAAACACACATCACATAGAGATATATTTACCGATCTATATACATATATATCTATATATACCATCAATATATATGTATATAGAGACATAGATCAGTAAATATATATCTCTATATACTGTATATCATCTATATATATATGGAGATATATATTTACCTATCTATATCTCTATATACATATATATAGATGGTATACAGCATATAGAGATATACATTTACCAATCTATATCTCTATATACATATATATAGATGGTATACAGTATATAGAGATATACATTTACCAATCTATATCTCTATATACATATATATAGATGGTATACAGTATATAGAGATATATATTTACTGATCTATGTCTCTATATACATATATATATATATATAGATGGTATACAGTATATATATTTACCGTTCTATATACATATATATCTATATATACCATCTATATATATGTATATAGAGACAAATCAGTAAACATATATCTCTATATACTGTATACCATCTATATATATGTATATGGAGATATATATATATTTACTGATCTATATCTCTATATACATATATATATATATATATATATATATAGATGGTACACAGTATATAGAGATATATATTTACCAATCTATATACATATATATCTATATATACCATCAATATATATGTATATAGAGACATAAATCAGTAAACATATATCTCTATATACTGTATACTATCTATATAAATGTATATGGAGATATATATATTTACCGATCTATATCTCTATATACATATATATAGATGATATATATAGATATGTATATAGAGTTATAGATCAGTATATCTTTATATACATATTTGTCATCTATCATCATGAGCACTAAATTTACTTGTGGTCTGGGGAGAGGGTGGCTTTGGGCTCCGTTCGCCAGTGGGTGAGGGAGCTTCTATTTTCACAAGGCTGCCGGCACTGATAAGGATCGCGCATGAGCGATCTCTCACAGGAGCCGGCCGGCAGCCAGACGCAGAGGGAGGGGGGCGGGCACACAAGGCTCTGACGTTTCGTGTACAGAGCCAGGCCACTCCCTAAGGCAGGGATCAGCCTGTACACGAAACGTCACCACAGGAGCCTGCTGGATGACGTCGGGGGTCACGTGACCCGCATCGGCCGTGAAGAAACACGGCAGAATAAATGAAGAAAGTAAATTAGAAAAGTATTCATAAGTAAGTTATAAGCCACATTAGAAAAAGCATATATAACTCGGACAACCCCTTTAACACAACTACTAACCCAGTAGTCCTGATCTTGCCCTCCTCCACCCACCTCAATTACACTGACCCCAGCCAGTGCCTGCACAGTGAGGTCTAAGACTTTCTCTAGGTTTGCAATGCTTCTGTGTGTTGCAAGCTGTCTATTTAGAGCCAGAATATGGGCTTCAAAATGTGCAACATGCTTGTATCTAGTGCAGATGTATTCACCTTCAAATGGCTCTTCAAGGCATGCATATGTTGTTCTCTATATGTGTTGAACTATGGCCTAGTGTTAAACTATACACTTATCTGTAATTTTCTGCACTTTTCTGTAATTTTGCAGGACTCAGCAAAACCTTGCTGCACTCACAAACCTCGCTTGCAGTTTCTGTGGCTTGAAGCACAAAACCTGTTCGGGATCTTAAATTTCGAATGATTCTAATTTTCAGCTTTGTCAATTGCTGGGGATCCTACTAGAGATGAGTGAACCAGTCAAGATTTTATTTCGGGTCTGGTTCACCAAATTTTTGAGAAAGTTCAGTTCAGACCCAAACTGAAGTTGCTCCAATTGCCCTGAAAGTGGGTATATAATCCCCTTTAACTTCCTAGGACTCTGGAACCCTATAATAACAATAGTAAATGATGTCTGAGTGACACTTACATAGATGGCTATGGGTAAACGCACATTTGGTGGCGTTAATATACAGTGTGTTTAAAAACACGCCGTGCCAGCACATGTGTTATGCTTTTTCATATTCCAAAGCTTCCAAAGCTTCAGTTGTCCCTTATCAGGGGACAGATAATGTTTAAACACACATGGTGTTATAGGGTAAAAAACAAAACTGGTTTGGGGGACTAAGCATCCGAAAATTATGCCTTGACAGGATTGGAAGTGTTGATTGTCAGAAGAAAATGTAGCCCATTGTGAACCAGCCTAAAAAAAAAACTATGGTACGGATATGGTGGAATGCAGCTGCAATAGTGGCAGCAGCAGGAGCAGTATTGCATAAAACATGCAAGGCTGTCTATAGGTAGTAGTGGCAATAGTAGTAGTAGTAGTTGTGTAGGCAGTAGGTGATTAGCATTGAGGAGCAGCAGCAGCTGACCACAATGGTGGCTGCAGCAGCAGCCATATCCATATGGTATTTGTTGGCAGAAAGGCAGCGGCATGATAGAGGCAGCAGCATCTTTACTGAAGATGATGGTTGACAGGATGCAGCAATGGCATGATGGCAGTGGTGGCATGATGCAACCATCAGAACATCATGGTTGGAAAGTAGCATAAGTGGCATGATGTTGGCTGCAGCAGCAGCCATACAGAACAAGATGGTAGTTAGTTAGGCAGAAAGACAGCAACAGTGGCAAGATGGGGCACAGCCAGCAAGATGATGTGTATTCATTGGAATCAGTCCGAGATGTGAGAAAATGTCAGTATTAATGCAGTAATCACATACATATGCTGCCTTCTGTAATTTAACCCCCTTCACCCTAAATTTAACATTTCAACCATATGGAAGCTGAATACACGTAAACGGACGATTGAGACAGTGGCATGATGCAAGCTGCAGCAGTAGCCGTACAGAATGTGATGGTAGACAGACAGGCAGCATCAGTGGCTAGATGGGGCACCGCCAGCAAGGTGAGATCTATTCATCAGAATCAGCCTGAGCTGTCAGAAAATGTCAGTATTGATGCAGTAATCACATAGATATGCTACTTTAATGAAATTTAACCCCTCAACCCCCCCCCCCAAAAAAAAAAGTTAAATTTCAACCATGTGGAAGCTTTATACATGTAAACTGACAATTGAGGCATTAGTGGCATGATGCAGGCTTTAGCAGCAGCAGCTGTACAGAATGTGATGGTAGACAGACAGCAACAGTGGCGAAATGGGGTACCACCAGAAAGGTGAGGTCCTATTCATCGGAATCAGCCTTAGCTGTGAGAAGATGCAAGTATTGATTCATATGAGGGACAACTGCAGCATGAATGTATAGGCTCCCCAAAGCGCTTGGGTAACACATGGGGCCAATGGCACCATTAGTTTAGTTAGGTAGGGTCCTCTCCTGTCCCCCCCCCCCTTTCTTTTTCCGTTGTCTTTTTATTTCAGATTTACCCTAGAGAAGAGGTTATGGACCAGTTTTAGCTGGTTCTGAAGCAATTGTAGCTCTGTTTCTGATTGGAAGATGCCATTGCTGGGGGAGAATTCCTGTCCCCGATTTGTTGTCCTGCATACGGCAGAAAAACAGTTGCCTTTAAATTGTGAGGTCTGGCGGTGCTTCTGGGACAGTTGAAGAAGACCAGATCATCTCCCTGCCCTCCCTCCGCATTTATTTTCTTCCTAGCTGTCGCTTTGCTTTATTAGTGGGGCTGTATCATTCAGTGTTTCTGAGTGGATTTCGGTAATTAACTGATGGTTTCTGATGATTCTTTCATTTATCATTTTAATTATTTATTAATTTATTTATTATGGATTTACCCTTAATAAAGCATTGTGGCCATTTTATTCCAAAGAAGAAGTTGTTATGTGTTCATTATTAGTGTTGAGCGAGCATGCTCGGTCGAACTCGCTGTTCGGACGAACATGCCTACGCTCGGGTCCGCTCGTTGTTCAGCCGAACACCAAGTGTACTCGAGCGCAATGCTCGAGTCTCTTCCCCGCACTGTAATGTACGCTAATGCGTATGCATTTTGTACGCTAATGTGTACGCATTGTGCACTAATGCATACATATTATTTTAATTAGCATACTTTTACAAGTGAAAGGAGTAAAAGAGGAGAAGTCGCGATTCTGACCTTTTTCTATTAACCAGACACCCTCCCCTCTTCCGAGCGCGGGGTGCCTGGTTTAGTCCCATTGACTAACATTATGCTTGGGTGCTTGGCCGAGCACTCGAGCAACCCCTAGTGCTCGGCTAGAGCACCCAAGCATACGAGTACAGAGGTGCTCGCTCAGGGTCGGACTGGGGTGTCTAGGGCCTACCAGTAAAATTCCCTCTGGGGGCCCACTGTAAAGCTCACTCTGGGGGCCCACATGCATATGCTACCTGCCCAAACTATCCAGTCTTTTATATGGACATAGGCAATGTACTGCATAGCATCTTAGGCAGCCTATTTGTAGGTCAATCTACTGTGCCATGTGTCACTTGTGCAGGAGGTGGGGGACTAGAGGCCTACCTAGCTCAGGGGCCCACCGGGGGATTCACCTGTTCCCCTGTGGGCCAGTCCGAGCCTGTGCTCGCTCAACACTATTCATTGTGTGTGTCTTGTGTCTTAAGTTATGGCAAGTTTAAAGGGTACCATTCTGATGCTGCAAGTCCAGGAGAGCATTCCTCACCATGTGAGAATGGCTGAAAAGAGGGACAGTCTCCTGAACATTGCTAGTACCTTGCACAAGCCAGTGCATTTTTTTTGAAAGGCCATGCAGGGTACATATGTTATTTTACCCAGGTTCAGGGCAGCCATGATGTTGTGCCCATTGTTGCTGACCAACTTAACCAGTTGGAGTTGGCGAGGTGACAGCCAGTGGGTTGTATGCTGCTTGATGTACTTAGGCAACTGCTCGCCGGTGTGGCTACTCTCGCCCAGACTGATCAGCTCCAACACGACGTGGCAACACTTGATTTGACACATGTGATAGGAAGGAGAAGTAGTATGAGCGATGCTGTGTCCTGCTGTTGGAGACAGGACCGTGTCTATGGAGGAGGAGGTGGAAGAGGCAGATAAGTGCCTGCTGTGGAAGCCAGCTCCATGATGTGGTGGGAGGGGGTCAAAAGGAACTAGCCATACTGCCAGGGTGCTGCCCCTCCACTGCTGCAAAAAACATTGACTAAGTGGGCTGTGAAAAACATGTACTGACCCTGCCCACAACAGCTGCTCCAGGTGTCCACTGTGAGGTACAGCTTGATGCACAGTGAGAATCGTAAGGAGAGGCCTGTATTCTCTGCCACGTGAAAGTACAAGGCTAGGCTACAATGGTACTACAGTGACTGCACTGCCAACACTGTGGCTAGTTGGGGGTTTAGCTTATAGACAGTCCAATTACTAATGGTGAAAAGTTTTTTCATGGCCAAACATTCTGTTACAGATGTCTCACAATGATGCTGAGGACAAGGAGGAGTCTTAGCAGGAGAAGAAGAAGGTAATGATGACAAAGATACCATACTGCCATACAAGAGGACTAGGAAAAGAAGGACAGACTTGTTCTGATTGGGAATGCTGGCTAGTTGTCTTTTCCCAAAAGATCTGGTGATGCCGCCTCATATGCTGCAATAGACCTCTGGTACCTATAATTGTGTTTGAACAGCTACAGCTTAATTTAATCCTGCAGCTCTTGCACACCGTTGTAGTTTTGTGTCCCTGCCTTGTGGAGAAAAAGCGCAATACGGGAGTTTCTCAAACAGAACTACAGGCAACCATGCTTTGGACCTAACCTATCCACAACATCAGCGGCATCACCAAATCCCGATGCAGAAGTTCTGCACCTCCACAGTGCTATGCTCTGCACCATCAGCTTGCTAAGCTCTGTCCTTGTCAGCCCACTAAGTCCCTCTCTTAGCTTAGCAGTGCAGCCTGGGCCTTCTGCTGCAGCACTACAGCTGGGAAGTTTCCACCTTTCCTGTTCCCTTGTGTAATTGAACCAGCTGCACAGGCAGTGTGTTTGCCCCTTTAGTCACTTTTTTCAGCCAACTGCTTTTGGCCCACAAGGAGCTCCCTGATCTTTGGGGCCCCAAGGGTATATTGGTTTGATTGGTGGTAAAGACCAACACTGAGGCTGCTCAGTCCTGCTCAGTGAAGTGTGATGGCCTAAGACCACCTTACATGGGCTGAGAATTGGGGCCATGATCAGAAGGGATTGTTCGTAGAAGTGTAAAAATGCTTCCAATCACCTGATGATCGAGCACACGCTCATTCGTCAAGTCAAGGTATTGCTGTTGCAGACACCTAAATCATCTTTTCTGGGCAGCAGGTTATTTTGTCTAAACAGTGATCTGCTTCCCAGGAACAATGATTCTCTTTGAGGATGAGCAATCACAGTAGTTCATGATAATTACCTGCTGTGTCAGCCCTTGTTAGAGTATAGCCACATCTTCAGGTTTCTGCATGCAGTTTTGGAAGCCAAAATCAGAAGTGGATCATAAAAGGACAGAAAGTATAAAGGACAGATACGACTTCTCTTTTTTGAATTAACTCCTGGTTTGGTTTCAAAAACTGCGTGCAGAAACCTGATCATGTGCCAGTACCCTAAAGGAGTCTTTAGTCTGTAGCTCCTCTCTGCTCTCCTGAATGTTCATAAATGCTCATTCAAGCTGAATTCTGATCATTTTACAGATTACAGTTACATATTTGCAGGAGTACATGAGATCAACTTATTTTCAAAGAACACTTCTAATAAAGGATTGTCCAAAGTACAGTGCCTTGCGAAATTATTCGGCCCCCTGGAACTTTTCAACCTTTTGCCACATTTCAGGCTTCAAATAAAAAGATATAAC
Organism: Rhinella marina; assembly: GCA_900303285.1. Lineage (NCBI taxonomy): Eukaryota > Metazoa > Chordata > Amphibia > Anura > Bufonidae > Rhinella > Rhinella marina. The sequence goes on along the minus strand of ONZH01026434.1, from coordinate 142,982 downwards.
ATTTAAAATTTTTGGTGAAGAATCAACAAGTGCGTCACAATTGTGAAGTGGAACAAAATTTATTGGATCATTTATACTTTTTTTGTAATAATAAAACTGAAAAGTGGGGCGTGCAAAATTATTCGGCCCCCTTGCATTAATACTTTGTTGCGCCACCTTTTGCTGCGATTACAGCTGCAAGTCGCTTGGGGTATGTCTCTATCAGTTCCTAGACGTCCTTCGGCAGCACAGTATGGGTTAAGTCTAGATCCCTAGAACAAGGCAGAAGAGACTAATTAAGCAATAAAATAATTAATTAATTGACCCCCGATAGTATAAAGGTCACCAGTAACCACACCCACACAGAATTTTTTTCTTCTGCAATGTGGAAGAGACTACAGGACTGTTCACATTGAACAGATTAGCTCTTACATTTTTGAAAAATTTATTTATATTTATTTCTTGTTTTTCATAGGTTGGCCTGTGCAGTTTTTGAGGGCCCCACGGTCTCACATGGTGGGGGCTCTGGGCTGTCGGTCTGACAAGTCCTCCCCACGCATAGTGTAGCTGGAAGAAATCCTGGTTATCTACACCAGGTTGTTCCTCTGATTCCTTCCCCTGTGTGTTGGTATATGCCTGTTTCTCCCCTGGCTCAGCTGGAGAACGAGCGCTGCACTGATGATCAACTCTGCTTCTACGAACAGCTGATGAGGTAAGGAAGTTCTGGGGGCGTGGCTTGCGCTCTGCACTACTTCTCTGCTCTCAGGGCCAGTCTCACTGTAACTCTCTGCCTGGGCAGCAGCGTCATAGGAGCTTATGGTAAATATATACTGGTGATCTTCAGGCCTTGCCTAATGGTGTTTGGTTTCAGTATGTGTACTGTCTGCTTCTGGGCATTGTTGTTCCTCTTCTGCTATTCTCTGCACTGGTGACGGGGTATAGTGTTCTGGATAGTGCACAGGTGTATGCTCTGGCTGGGTCTTGTAGTGCACAGGTGTATGCTCTGGCTGGGTCTTGTAGTGCACAGGTGTATGCTCTGGCTGGGACTTGTAGTGCTCAGTTGCTTAGTACACATTTCTTAGGTCATGCTGTTGGCTGAGACTTGCAGTTCTAATTGTTGTCTCTATTAGATGTCAGCCCCTCGGGAAGGAAAACGCACCAGCAAGTCTAGGCATAGGATGTGCCGTGAATGTAATCTGCCTATCCCTGATGAGTTACCTGGAAATGTATGTGATCCATGTGCAGCAGCTACACAAGATCGTGCTACCTCTATACCTATAGATGCTATCAGAGATATCATCAGGAGTGAATTGGCACTGGCTCTAGGAGACATGGGTCCCTCTTCTAAGAAGAGAAAATTTTCATCAGCTAACTCTCCTCCTCATAGCTCTGCTAAGTCAGAGTCGGATGGTTCTGATCCTGAATCCCATAAGTCTGATTTCAGGTTGTTTGAGAGAGAGGAAATGCATAAGTTGATTAAAGCAGTAAAAGTGACTCTTCAGTCTGAAAGGTCTATTAAAGGGAAGCCTCCCAAGGAAGGTCTATACTACTTTCCAGTTTCTGAAGATAGCTATCTTCCTTCCCATCCCATAATTGACACTATGTTTAAGAAAGACTGGGATTCTGTTGATAAGCGTCTTGATATTGGCTCAAGGTTTAAAGCCTTATATAAGTTGTCTGAAGAAGAGGTGGCAAAATGGGATCATCCACCCAAAGTGGACATTTATGTGGCAAAATTAGCCAAAAAGTCTTTCTTCCCGGCTGAAGAGTCTGCCTTGTTGCATGATTCCATGGATAAGAAAGCAGATAGCTTGGCTAAGAAATGTTATACTGCTGCGGCTGCAGCTTCCAAGGTGTCTATGGCTACGGTTCCTGTAGCAAGAGCTCTAAGAGTCTGGTTAAGTGATGTGACCAGAGACTTGGAAGAGGGTACCGATAGAAGCGTGATCATTGAAAAGATGTCTGCACTCAAAGCTGCTGCTGAATATCTGTGTGACGCACCATTAGATAATTTGTCTCTGACTTCAAGATGCATGGTTTCATCTAATGCAATAAGGCGTGCGTTGTGGCTAAAACAGTGGTCAAATGGTGATGTGTCATCCAAGCACCATTTCTGTACTTTACCTTTTCAGCCTGATACCATGTTCGGTCCCCAGCTAAAAGAGATATTGAAAGATCTTTGCGATAATAAAAGTGTTGGGTTTCCATCACAGAGGAGACCTTATTATAGACCTTACCAGCGTGGTTTCAGGAGATCTCCAAATAAAGCCAGGAGAGATTACCGCCAAGACAGATTCAGGGGTTTCAGGAACAAGCCGCGTAACCCCTCTACATCTTTCAGTAACAAAAACCAGCAGCCACCCAAGAAAGATGATAAATTATGACGCCAATTTATCTCATCTGGGTGTCGGGGGAAGGCTCTCCCACTTTTCTCACACCTGGGAAAAGTCGGTAACAGACAGTTGGGTGTTGTCTCTAATAAAGTACGGTTACCTGTTAGAGTTGAAAGATACTCCCCCAGAAAAGTTTGTCATCAATTATCCCAGAAATGCATGCCTTCTGGATCTGGTACAGGAGTTCCTGGAAAAGGGTGCGCTAGAGCCGGTTTTTCCAGCGGAGAAAGGTGGAGGCGTATACTCCATAATATTCCCAGTACCCAAACCAAACGGGAAACTCCGCTTGATTATAGACTTGACGTATCTGAATCAGTACATGGTCAAAAAGAGATTCAAGATGGACAATATAAGATCTGTCCTCCCCATAGTCAGCCAAGGGGACTTTCTTGCAACACTGGATCTCAGGGATGCATACCTACATATCCCAGTGGCCAGAACACACAGAAAGTATCTGAGGATCGCAGTGATGTCACAGGGGGTAATCCATCACTACCAGTTTACCTGCCTGCCATTTGGTCTCAGTTCAGCACCAAGAGTGTTTTCCAAAGTGACAGTGGTTCTTGCAGCGATCCTCAGACTGCAAGGAATTCACGTAATTCCATATCTAGACGATTGGCTGATGATAGCCAGAACATCTCAGCAATTGTTATCTCAGATGACGAGGGCGATCCAGCTGCTCCAGTCCCATGGGTTTCTGATCAACAGAGAGAAATCCCAGATGAATCCGGTACAGAATATCCAGTTTCTGGGGTTCAGGATAAACACCTTACGGATGAAGCTGTTTCTCTCCCAAGACAGATGCTTGAAGGTCAAGAGAAATGTCTTCAGAATAATTTCCCGACCTACAGTATCGATTCGCCAAGCCATGAGGGTGTTGGGTCACCTCACCTCGACCTTGGACGCGGTCAGCTGGGCGAGAGCCCATTTCAGAAACTTGCAAGCAGAAATTTTGTCAGCGTGGGACAGGAATCCCCAGTCCTTGGACCGCAGAATCCAGATTTCACCAGACACCAAACAGGACTTAAGATGGTGGTTGGATACTCGTCATCTTCAGCAGGGAGTCCTGATTCGTCAGGAACAGAAGACAGTTCTCACGACGGATGCCTCCTCTTTGGGCTGGGGTGCCCATGTCGGATCTCACTGGGTACAGGAGAAGTGGCCACCCCAACACCTAGAAAGATCTTCCAACTGGAAAGAACTGAGGGCGGTGACCTTGGCTCTCAAGCATTTCAAACATCTGCTGCAGAACCAGGATGTCCTAATACAATCGGACAATCTAGCCACAGTATTCTATATAAAAAAACAAGGTGGCACCAGGAGCCCTGCACTTCGGCGAGAGTCTCGGTCTCTGTTCCAGTGGGCGGAGAGGAATTTGAAGACCTTGTCAGCTATCCACATAAAGGGCTCACTAAACTCCACAGCGGACTTGCTCAGCAGACACATTCTTTCACCAGCAGAATGGTGTCTTTCTCCTCAGATGTATCATCAGATAGTCCAGAGGTTTGGAGACCCGCAACTAGACGTCTTTGCTACAAAACTGAATGCCAAGACACCTCAGTTTTGTGCCCTGGATCCTTGCCAGAGTCCTTTCGCTGTGGACGGTCTATCAATTTCGTGGCGCAAGATCTTCGTCTATGCCTTTCCCCCTCCTGCACTGATACAGAGGACTCTGACCAAGATCAAGGAGGAGAATGCCAGGGCAATTGTAATTCTACCCTACTGGCCCAGGAGGGCATGGTTCTCCCTGGCACTCTCTCTGGCTCAGGGGAACATTTGGACACTGCCACTAGTTCCAGACCTTCTGACACAGAACGGCCTAGCACATCAGCAGCTCGACCGTCTGAAACTGACCGCGTGGGGACTGAACTTGACCTTCTGAAGAAAGAAGGATTCTCTGATAAAGTCATCTCCACGGTTATTAATGCTCGTAAAGAGAATACGAGGAAGACGTATGAGCGTCATTGGCAGACATTCCGGGCATACTCTTCTGAATCCTCACTTCCAGTAATCCTACAGTTCCTTCAGGACGGTCTTGAAAAAGGATTAAAACTCAGTACGCTCAAAACACAATTTGCTGCTATCAATTCCTTTCTGAATGGAAAATTTTCCAAACATCCGATAGTGCTGAAGTTTTTCAGAGGTATCAAGAACATACGTCCTGATGTGCGGAACCTAGTTCCTTCCTGGGATCTGCTACTCATACTTGACTGTCTGAAAGAGGCTCCTTTCGAACCTATGGAGTCAATTGATGTTAAGTTTGTCTCTTGGAAGGCTGCGTTTCTGGTAGCTATATCTTCAGTCAGAAGATTATCAGAAATCCAAGCATTATCCTGTAAGGATCCTTACTTCAGAGACCTCTCACACTCCATTGTGCTAAGAACCTTACCTACCTTCGTACCTAAGGTGACTTCGTCTCTGGCATTGAACCAAGAAATCATCTTGCCTGCTCTTACTACAGAAGATGGCTCAGAAAATCTGCTGGATGTCAGGAGAGCAATCCTGTTTTACCTAGAAAGAGTCAAGTCATTCAGATGCTCTGAAAATCTGTTTATTCTTTTTGGACGAAAGTCGCAAGGTTTTAAAGCCTCGAAACGGACTTTATCCTCATGGATCAAAAATACCATATCTCTGCTATAACAAGAGAGGTATGGCGACTCCCAAGGATTTGAAGGCACACTCCACGAGGTCAACATCTGCCTCATGGGCCGAAGCTGGAAATGTATCGCTTCAGGAAATATGTCGGGCTGCAACGTGGACGTCACCCAACACCTTTATCAAGCACTATAGGCTTGACATCCCTGATGGCGCAGCCCTGGGCCAGAGAGTCTTGTGTCCTAATGTTTCAGTTTAATACCCCCCCTTTTTTGGTTTGCCACTGCTTTGAAGTCCCATACTGTGCTGCCGAAGGACGTCTAGGAACTGCCGAATTTTAATACTTACCTACCGGAAATTCGAGTTCCTAGAGTCCTGAGGCAGCACAGGGGACCCACCCTAATAAATATATTGCTGCATACAAACTCTGTGTGGGTGTGGTTACTGGTGACCTTTATACTATCGGGGGTCAATTAATTAATTATTTTATTGATTAATTAGTCTCTTCTGCCTTGTTCTAGGGATCTAGACTTAACCCATACTGTGCTGCCTCAGGACTCTAGGAACTCGAATTTCCGGTAGGTAAGTATTAAAATTCGGCAGTTTTGCACATCTAGAGACTGAAATTCTTGCCCATTCTTCCTTGCAAAACAGCTCGAGCTCTTTGAGGTTGGATGGAGAGCGTTTGTGAACAGCAGTTTTCAGCTCTTTCCACATATTCTCAATTGGATTCAGGTCTGGACCTTGACTTGGACATTCTAAGACCTGGATACGTTTATTTTTGAACCATTCCATTGTAGATTTTGCTTTATGTTTGGGATCATTGTCTTGTTGGAAGATAAATCTCCGTCCTAGTCTCAGGTCTTTTGTAGACTCCAACAGGTTTTCATCCAGAATGGTCCTTTATTTGGCTCCATCCATCTTCCCATCAATTTTAACCATCTTCCCTGACCCTGCTGATAAAAAGCAGGCCCAAACCATGATGCTGCCACCACCATGTTTGACAGTGGGGATGGTATGTTCAGGGTGATGAGCTGTGTTGCTTTTACGCCAAACATATCGTTTTGCATTGTTTCCAAAAAGTTCGATTTTGGTTTCATCTGACCAGAGCACCTTCTTCCACATGTTTGATGTGTCTCCCAGGTGGCTTGTGGCAAACTGTAAACAAGACTTTTTATGGATATCTTTGAGAAATGGCTTTCTTCTTGCCACTCTTCCATAAAGGCCAGATTTGTGAAGTGTTCGACTGCTTGTTGTCCTCTTGGCTTCATCTCTGATCAGTCTTCTCCTTGTTTGAGATGAAAGTTTAGAGGGACGGCTGGGTCTTGGTAGATTTGCAGTGGTCTGATACTCCTTCCATTTCAATATGATCGCTTGCACAGTGCTCCTTGGGATGTTTAAAGCTTGGGAAATCTTTTGGTATCCCAATCCGGCTTTAAACTTCTCCACAACAGTATCACGGACCTACCTGGTGTGTTCCTTGGTCTTCATGATGCAGAACCCTGAGACTATCACAGAGCAGGTGCATTTATACGGAGACTTGATTACACACAGGTGGATTCTATTTATCTTCATCAGTCATTTAGGACAACATTGGATCATTCAGAGATCCTCAATGAACTTCTGGAGTGAGTTTTCTGAACTGAAAGTAAATGGGCCGAATAATTTTGCACGCCCCACTTTTCAGTTTTATTATTACAAAAAAAGTTTAAATGATCCAATAAATTTCGTTCTACTTCACAATTGTGACCCACTTGTTGTTGATTCTTCACCAAAAATGTAAAATGTTATATCTTTTTGTTTGAAGCCTGAAATGTGGCAAAAGGTTGAAAAGTTCCAGGGGGCTGAATACTTTCGCAAGGCACTGTATATAACCCATTTAAGGAAATGCAGTTATTAGACGTGTTTGAATTTATACTTGTATACTAATTAAATATTGATATAAAGCTTCACCTTGAATAGACTATTTTTATTTTAAAGTGGTTGACTCATCTCAGCATTTATGGTATATTGATTGGATATGCCATAAATGTCAAATGAGTGCGGGTCCCAGAGGTCCCTCTGGGACCCGCTCCTGTCTCTAGAATGGGGTTCCTGAAGTGCAGGGAGAGCAGCTGCACACACGTGACAACTGTCAATTCACCACTATGGGGATTTCAAAAATAGCTGTGCACTGGCTCTCCTTTTTCTGGCAGTTCCATAGTAGTGAAAAGAGTGGTGGCCACACTTACATTGCTATGGGACTTCTAAAAATTAGCCAAGCGTGCTTGCTTGGCTATTTATGAAACTCCCATAGCAGAGACTGGAGGTGGATGTTGCTCATTCTGGATATAGAAATGAGTCCCAGAGGTGGGACCTGCACTTACCTGACATTTATCTAATATTTTTCCTAGCGCTATGCCATAAATGTTGAGGTCAAGCCCCTACAGTATCTAAAGCCAATATACTTTTCAATATTTATAATTATCCTTCCTTCATGATAGATCATTATTCTGCATTGTTATGACGTGGTTGAAATTAAAGTTAAAATTACTGGGTAATAATAGTTTTATAGGATGGCTGTTTAGCTTAGGCTGGTTTCACGTTGCCCAAATAACCTTTTAGTCACACGTAAGTGTTTCATGTCCGTGTGCTGTCCATCTTCTTCATCGGCAAAACACAGATCCACTGAATTTTATATGTGTATTCATTCATTTTTTTCCGTGGACCAGGGGTTTGCAGGAAAAACACAGGAACATGTACTGCTTTGAGAGAATGTGCCCGTTTTATCGTATGGGTCTATGTAAACCACAGACACAATATAACAAACAGGTTAGATCCAATTAGTTGATCAGGTTACACTCGTTTATAGAAGTAGGGTAACAGGAGATGGATCCCACTCCAGATAATAATTACATAGTAAAAGCAAAAAACTCCTGTACACCAGTAGATTGCTTGAATTTAAGCTTCTTTTTATTTGCGCTTTTACAAACAGACAGCTTCTTTTTATCTTATCTTGAACGTTTTCGGCTATTATGCCTTTATCAATAAGCTGTAAGATTACACAAATCATATATAAGTAGTTGCAATCCAAATGATATATACAGAATGTCATCAGAATATCATCAAGCATATAATAAGTATAGATATATACATAGGTCTGCTTATCCCTCATCAGGTCTGGTGATATATACATATGCAGATAAAGGAAAGCTCGATATCATATCATACCGTAACATAATGGTAAATCATAGTCATCGCTGCAGGATATCTATGGTGCAGCCCTTATACTGGAAGGAACAAATGTATATAGATAGATATTTTGCCCCCATTTTTGAAAATAGGCATGTCGGTAGATATAATTAAGGAACAACATGACCCATATAATATAGCCTAATAATTCCTGAATAAGTTACAATACCTGTCAATAGCGCTGAGAGGTTTCCAGGGGAGTGGGAGCTGTTCCCGACGTCCCAGTGTCCTATGCACCTAGGCGTGCTGAGTATGTGGTGATATCGAGCTTTCCTTTATCTGCATATGTATATATCACCAGACCTGATGAGGGATAAGCAGGCCTATGTATATATCTATACTTATTATATGCTTGATGAAATTCTGATGACATTCTGTATATATCATTTGGATTGCAACTACTTATATATGATTTGTGTAATCTTACAAATCCAATTAGTTGACACCCTGAGTGGCTTGCTCAGTGCATCAAACGGGTTGTCCCAAGAAAAATAATATACGTTTTTCAAACCAGTACCTGAATCTAAATACTTTTGTAATAACATGTAATTAAAAATTTAGTCTAACCAAGTTTTTCAATAAAATGTTTCTGTATAGTGTCACCTACTGTTTGTTTTTTTGCTGTTTCTAATCTCTCAAATTCTGTCCCTTAACTGCCACCAGCTATATCTTCTGTTAGAAACTGTGACAGTCACAGAACATACTCCCTGACAAAGGACACGCCACCTGAGCTGCCAGCATGAAAAAAATCTAGCATAGTAATTGCAGAAATGAATGGGGAGATCTCTGGATCCATGTGAGGTACAGGGCTGGTTCTAGCTTTGTTATAGATTGTCATGTACTACATGATGTCTGATTCTTATCTTTTTTCATGGGATAACTCTATTAAGAGATTCTCATTTTCCCTGTCAGCTAATTCAATACAAAGAGAAGAAACACACTCATACACGAGTTTTCTTGACTATTCTCTTGTTCAAAAATGTTAATATAAAAATAGAACATCACATGTATTCACCCATAAAGGTCAATTGTGCATAGGTTTTGTCAATAAGTTCCAGTTCTATAAATCCTAAGTCTGAAACGTGCATGCTTAAAGGGTTTCTGTCACCAGTTTTGGGCATATAAAACAGGATGACATTTGCAATGTGCAAATGTCACCTGATGCCCAAACTGGTGATCATTTTTTTACTGGTGCCCCCGTTTTTGAAATAAATCAACTTTTGTCGTATGCAAATGAAGCTTACTAGGTGCAAGGGGCGGTAACCCTGCACCTAGTAAGCGCCGTTTCCCTACCTTTATTCACGCCCCCTTTGTTGTGATGGACAGGGCCAGGCAGCTCGCTCTATCTGCTCCTGGCCCTGTCCGTGTTGAAAATCCCGTGCCTGCGCCGTTCGGACTTCATTCGGCGCAGGCGCAGTGAGTGCCGATTGCTGCCGGGCTCCCGGCTTCCTCACTGCGCCTGCGCCGCCTTCTCTTCTGGGTGTTCTGTGACGTCATCGGCGCAGGCGCAGTGAGGAAGCCGGGAGCCCGGCAGCAATCGGCACTCACTGCGCCTGCGCCGAATGAAGTCCGATCGGCGCAGGCGCGGGATTTTCAGCACGGACAGGGCCAGGAGCAGCTAGAGCGAGCTGCCTGGCCCTGTCTATCACAACAAAGGGGGCGTGAATAAAGGTAGGGAAACGGCGCTTACTAGGTGCAGGGTTACCGCCCCTTGCACCTAGTAAGCTTCATTTGCATACGACAAAAGTTGATTTATTTCAAAAACGGGGGCACCAGTAAAAAAATGATCACCAGTTTGGGCATCAGGTGACATTTGCACATTGCAAATGTCATCCTGTTTTATATGCCCAAAACTGGTGACAGAAACCCTTTAATGGTTTTTTTGGGGGGCTGATTATCACATTTCTGTGAGTGGCAAAAGTATCTGAACCTTTAGGATTAGCAGATAATTTGAAGGTGATATTAGAGTCAGGTGTTTTCGATCAAGGGGGCGACAATCTGGTGTGAGTGGGCGACCTGTTTTATTTAAAGAACAGGAATCTGCCAAAGTCTAATCTTCACAACTTGTTTGTGGAAGTCTATCATGGCAAGAACAAAGGAGATCAACCAGTTTGATTTTAGGCTAAATGTAACAGCGTTATCCTGGCAGTTCCCTGGTATTCACCCAGGGATATGTAATTCTCTGCAGAGTCCTAGACCACTACCTCCTGAAGTAGTCCCGGGGTGGTGGACAGCTGAACCTACAGGGTCAGAGACACCGAAGCACCGACAAGCACCGAAGGAGCAGGCATAACATGTGGTCAGTAACAGGCCAAAGTCAGGGCAGGCAAAGTTTATGCAAATCCGTGAAACAGGTCAAAGGTCTGGACTGCAGTTTGCTAAAGATCACCTGGACAAGCCAGAAGGCTATTAAAACCAAGTTTTGTGGACAAATGCGACCAAAATAGACCTTTTTGGGCTTAAACAAGAAAACACTGCATTCCAACATGAAAACCTCATCCCATTTGTGAAACATGGAGTGGTAGTATCATGCATTGGGCCTGTTTTGCTGCATGTGGGCCAGGACAGGTTGCCATCACTGATGGAATAATGAATTCTGAATTATACCAGCAAATTATAAAGGAAAATGTTAGGATATCTGTCTGTGAGCTGAATCTCAAAGAATAGTGGATTTTGCAACAAGACAACAACCCTAAGCACACAATTCATTCTACCAAAGAATGGTTAAAGCAGAATAATGTTAAAGTTTTTGAATGGCTAATCAAAGTCCTGATCTTAATCCAATCAACATTTTATGGAAAGACCTGAAGTGAGCAATTCATTGGAGGAAACCCACCATCATAACAGAGTTGAAGCTGTTTTGTACAGTGGAATGGGCTAAAATTCCTCCAAGCCAATGTGCAGGACTAATCAACAGTTATCAGAAATGTTATTGGTTATTGCTGCACAAGGAGGTCACACCAGATACTGTAGGCAAAGGGTCACTTACTTTTATGTGATATTGGATCATTTTCCAGGTCTAATATTTTTGACTCATTTGATTTGGTAATCTTTATTTACTTTCAGGACTTAATTGAAAATCTTATATTGTTTTATGTTAAATGTATACAGAAATATAGAACATTCTGAAGGGTTCACAAATTTTCAAACAGCACTGTATAGTTATTCGTTAACATGTGGTAGCCACATATTACTTCTTGTGTCCAATTCAAAATGACTCTTGCCTAAATGGTCCCTCAAAAAAACGGCCTTTTCTATAAGTGATATGAGGTACCTCCCTTAAGTCAGGATCTTCTATCAGTAGATCCCAATACCCTGTGAAAACCTGCTGCACCTCACTGTGTTCCTCATACCAATGATGCATGTTTTGTTGTGCACCCATGTCTCAGTCCGTGGGATGACTACATCCCTTTATTTCCTTACCAATAGCTTCTGTAAAGCTTTTCCTAAGGATTTTAACTGGGAAACATCTCTCTCGAAATCTACTGACTTGAACTGTAGGACTTTTGTGCAAATCTGATGTAGGTTTAGGTTCAATTTATGAAGAAATACAGAAAATTCTGAGGGTTCACAGACATTTAAGCACAAGATGTCTCTCCAAACGTTATCATTTTCCCTCAATTTCCTTCACTACTACTCTTGCCTTTTTCTTTCTCCTGTTATTTTTTGTATATATGTCCAAATAGCACTCCTGGTTTCATTAAACCTAAATCATGCCACCCTCCAAATTAGTCCAATGTAAGTATTGCCACAGGGGCACTTCAGTAAATTAAAAACAGTTTTCTTAAAGGGTTTGTGCCACCATTAAACGTTATCTTAATATAATTTAGCATGGAAAACTAGTACTTTTTGTAATTTACTTTTTGTTACAAAATGATCTAATTGTGAAATATTCTCTTTACTTCATTATAATAGTGCACCCTGGTGTTTAATCCATATGGTAATCTGCATATCCACCTACTGAGGTGGTCAGCCTTCAGCTGCCACCAACCATATCTACTGTGACTATTAGGCCCCATTCACATGTCCGTATGTGTGCACATCCTGGAAAACGTATCCATATGTCATCCATATGTCATCCGCTTTTTGCGGATCCGCAAAAAACAGAAGGATGAATAACATCTTTTTTTTTTCACCCCTCCTGGAACGGAATCTGCAAATACGGATGACATGCTGATGCCTTTCTGCATGTCTTCCGCATTTTTTGCAGATCCATAGACTTTCATTGTGCTACGGACCGCAATTCGGGTGAAAAGTAGGACAGGAGGATTTCTGTTTGCGGATCCGCAAAACGGAACGGAACAGATTAACGGATGCGGACAACATACGGTGCAATGTCCGCAGATTATCAGGACCCATTGAAATCAATGGATCCGCAAAATATCCGCAAAAAACGTCCGCAATTGCGGAACGGATGCGGATAGATTGCGGATGTTTTAAACGGATGTGTGAATGGGGCCTTATATGGAGAAAGCTGCGGTAGAAAGGAAATGTCCCATGAGCTACCACCCTGAAGAGAATCTAGCAGTGCAATTGGAGCAATGAATGGGGAGATCTCTGGATCCATGTGAGGTTCAGGGCTGGTTCTAGTTTTGTTAGAAAGTGATTGTCATGTACTATATTATGTCTGATCGTCAGTTTTTAAAAAGAATCCTTTTATGTATGAACTTTTGTACCCTGTGTTGGATGTATCCTTTAAAGTGGGTCTCCAACTATCAAACTATTTTGGGCACCCCCCCTCCCTGCTAGACTTGTGAAGAGAAGCATACTTACCTGCTCCCTATCATTCAATTCCGGTTCCTTTGGTTCTCTGCACTCCAGTTACCTGCTTGTCAAGTTCTGGAATGAATGGGGCTCACAAGCTGCTAAAGCCAATGACTGGCCAAAGCGGTGATGTTTTCCCCAAGCTGCACATCTCTTAGTCACGTGCTGCTTGGGGAACATATCATCGCTGCATGCCGTCATTGGCTGCAGCAACACAGCTAACCCTTGTCCATCCCAGACATTGACAAGCAGGGAACCAGAGCATAGTGAACTGAAGGAATCAGAACCAAGTGGTGGGGGGTAGGTAAGTATGCTTCCTGCCACAGCTACAGCAAAGGCTGCCGAAAAGGGTTTGAAAGCTGGATGACTCATTTAATGATAGAACTTCAATTTTTGCATGATAAGGAGGCAAATATTCTGGCAAATATGCTTGTTCACTTTTAAATAAGTCTGCCCTGGAAATTTTTTGGATGAAATATCTGCCCTAAATAATTGATTAGCAATGGACGTCCCTTTTCTGTAAACAGGCTCTGGTAGTGTACGGACATTGTTTCATATGTAGCTTCACATCTTAGCATTTCCCAATATCAAAATCATTTTGAAATTGCACTGATCTATCGCATAGACAACTGATAAAAAGTTTGTTACAAGAAAGGTTGCCACTTTTTGCAGACACAAATAACCCAACCCATATGAAGAAACATGGCGACATGTTCTGAACTTGGACCTTTGCGGATGCAAAACAGTCTATTCACATCCACAAAAAGAACAGGGACGTCTGAATAAGCCCTAAGGGGGTCATTTATTAAGACTAGCATTTTAGACAATGGTCTTAATAAACCCCTATAGCTGATGGTGGATCAGCCGGAGTTATGAAGAGGCGCTGGCCTCTACATAACTTTGGTGGATCAACTGCCGCTTCCTAGCTGTGTTACATTTAGACCATCTTCTATGCCTGAAACAAGTGCAGAAAATGGTGCATGAGACAGACCTGCTGACCTGTCCCCTTCCCTGCCCACGCCACACCCACTTTTTTCTTTTTCACCATTGTGCCGCAATCTGCCCCTGAAATACACCTAATATAGGCATATTTCAGCTTCATAAATGACCCCCAGTCATTGCTAGGGACGTGGCAGGTTGCTACTTGTCTCGCGTCCTTGATTACTTGCCTTGTACTCTGAGCACTCGCAGGGTTAAGTCAGCTATGTTGTTTGCTCTGGTCCTCCTCGGGTGTGGTCCTTGATTGACAGACTTCCAACCCCTATCAGGCTCTGGGGGTGGGAGTCCTGTCTGTATAAAACTTCCTGGCTTACTGCCTCTCATTGCCAGTTCTACTTGGTCTTTCTGCCAGCACCTGTGTATCTCCAGTGTCTGCTACCTGATCAACCGACCCTGCATTTGTGTACTGACTTTGCCTCCAGATCTGACTCTGTACTTCGTTGCCTCTCCAGTGTTCCTGACCTCGGCTCGTATTTACTGCGCTCTGTATTTGCTTGTACTAGTTCACCCCTTGTGCTTGACCGCTGACTGTCTGACTTAGTTTGGGGTGTTAGCCTTGTGTTGCCATTCCAGTTTCCCTAGCAGCTCAGGGATTGTCGCCCAGTTGTCCCCCTTGGACCTTAGCCTTGGGTGTGGCAAGTAGGTAGGGACAGGGGTTGCGGGTGAGATAGGGTTCTCCATTCTCCCTGACCCCAGACCTCCCTGACACCAGACCACACCATGGTTTCAACTGAACTTAGATCACTATAGTGTTTTGTGATGATGTAAGTTCAGCAAGTGGTGAGGTACAACTATAATATACCAGCTGAAATTAGAACATATTGTGGTTTTAGTAAGATAAAAAGCTCCATTATATTTTAAAAAAATGAAATATGTCATCATGTATATATAAATTTAAAATTGGCTTTGTCCATAGATAATCACTTCCTGCTTTAGTTACGCCCCTTTCACGTAACATTTCCCACGTCCATCAGTTGGAAGGGTGCGGACAACCAGGAAAGGGTGTTATAATTGGGCTACGTTGGTTCTTTGCCCCTTTATCCTTGCATTGCTGCTTTGTCTCATTATCATTTAACATGTGCAGTGTTTTGCTCTTTGTGCTATTTGTATTAAAACATCTTTTTTTGTTTCCTTTATTGGAGTCTAAACAGCGATTGTCTTCTTAGTTGCATCGTTCTCCGGGTGTAATGACTGCACTAATTAATTTCTCTCCAAACAGATTGGCCTCATTTATATGGAGCAGAGGGTTAATTAGCACACCTGAGCTGCACTTCCTTATTCCAAGCACAGTTCCTGTCGTGTTGTACATCTGCAGGCATCTGTCGTGTTACCAAATATTGTAAAAGGTAACACCTTGTTAATTAAAGCTCGACTGTGAAAAAGCCTCATCTGCATAATCCTCTTTTTTATGTAACTTGGAGAAGAAAAGGAAGGTGACATGATTCTGTCATTGTACATTAAAATTTATTTTGGAGAGAAACAAATCCAACGTCTTGTGGAGCTGAGTACATGACAAGCTATTATATGGTAAATGGAGCTTCGATTATTTATCTACATGAGTTTGAAGTAATGAAGAGAAACATTGGACATAACTAAATGCCTTTATGGCAGTCATAACTCTATTAATATTATATTTTAGTCCCTTTCCAAGATCAGCCATACATATACAGCGGATGTCGGGTCTTTAAAGATGGCGCCAACTCAGGAGCCGAGTGAGAGCCATAACAATCAAAAAAGAGCCCTCAAACAGATCCATAGACCTAAATACATAAATATATATATGGCGATGCAAATAAAAAAATTCTCTTTTTCACAGTTCACAGTTTTTCACAGTTTCACATTTTCCTTTTAAGTATTAAAACCAAAGAAAAAATATTTAAACTGTATCCCTGTAACCATATTAACATGTCAGTTATACTGCATAGAGAACACTGTAAAAACCAAACCCACAAAACTATGGTTGAATTGTGTTTTTTCCAATTACATCCAATTTAGAATTTTTTTTTTCAGTTTACCTGTCAAGGTTCAGGGAATAGTGGAGCCCTAAGCTCAAACCCACACCACTGTCCCTGCCTACTTGCACGGTCCATCCAAGGCAACGGTACACAACTGGACGGCAGTCTCTAGCTTACGTATGTGCTGGGGCTTAAGGGGAGGGGAACAACGGGTGAAAACAACAGACAAAGACATAACACACAATAGGAGAATACCACCAAGCCGAGGTCAAAATCCAGGAAGTCATGTCAATACCGAGGGATAAGGCAGGAGCAGAGTCAAAACATGAGCCGAGGTCAGAGGCCGAGAAGTAACGTAGTATACGGGAATAACACGAATACGGGGTCAAGTACAAAGCCGAGGTCAGATAACAGAAGTCGTAATACAAATCCAAATGCTGATGAAGGTAGAAGGACCAATCACAGGCAACCTGTGGCCAGCAGGTTGCCTGTTAAATAGGGCCAAAGGTGGATCATGTGACGTGGCCAGCGTCTAATGACCCTAATACTGACCCACTACAGGTGAGCACCGGCTTATCTGTACCTGCGCTCACCTGCCCTGCCTGCACATCACTAGGGGGCAGGAGGACGCTGGCTGCACCGGGAAGTGCACGCTGCCAGGTCCTCCCCGCCCCCTGATCACCATGGAGGAAGCGCACCGCCGGCTTCCCGTGACATTACCACTACATCATATATTAGCAATTATAAATGGCGCAATTAGAAAGTACAAAGTGTCCCAATTTAAGCAAGCCCTTATATGGCTATGTGAATGGAAAAATAAAAGAAAGTTATGGCTCCAGGAAGGCAGGAGTAAAAAACAAAAATGAAAAATCGCTGTTTCAGGAGTTGGTTAAACTTAAAGCCACATTAATTCCAAGGTCCTAGACATATAAAAAAGTTTTACATATATAATATAGTAAAAAAAACCCAAGTACAATAAACATGAACTGAGTAGCAGATGGGTACAGCGGGAAACGGATTACAAATTGCAAGATAAAGGGAAGGAAACCTTAGGTGAGGGTAAAAACTTCTTATAGGCTAGTGTAGTAGCTGCAGGATTATTGTACACTTTCCTGAAAAGGTGAGTTTTCATGCTGCTTTTGAAAGTATAGATAGTGGTGGAAAGTCTTATATCCTGGACTAAGTTCCAGAGTATGGGGGATGCATGGGAGAAATCTTGGAAACATTTGCGTTTGGAGCAGACAAGAAGAGAGCAAAGCAAGAGGTCTTGGGAGGACTGGAGATTATCCATGCCCCATTCATAGCCCTCCTACTACCCATTCCTGTCAGTAAATACAGCAGTGTACTGATATGTGAGGTACAGGGTATATATTTTCTTATAGTTTTTTATAAGGTTTGCACACACTTCAGGAGTAATTTTGGCCCACTCCTCTCTGCAAATCATCTCCATATCCTTAAGGTTTTTAGGCATGCATTTGGAAACACGAAGCTTCAGCTCTCTCCAAAGATTTTCGATGGGATTGAGGTCAGGAGACTGGCTAGGCCATTCCATGACCTTCATATGGTCTTATGGAGCCACTCCTTTGTTTCCTTGGCTGTATGTTTTGTCGTGCTGAAAGACCCATCCACGACCCATTTTCAGTGCCCTGGCGGAGGCAAGGAGGTTGTCACCCAGGATTTTGCGATACATGGCCCCGTTCATCTTCCCATCAATGTGGTGAAGTTGGCCTATGCCCTTAGAAGAATAACACCCCCAAAACATAATACTTCCACCGCCATGCTTGACGGTGGGGATGGTATTCTTAGGGTCCTATTCTGTATTTTTCTTCCTCCAAACACGTCGAGTTGAGTTGAGGCCAAAGAGCTCAATTTTGGTCTCATCTGACCACAGCACCTTCTCCCAGTCTCTCTCGGAGTCATTAATATGTTCATTGGCAAACTTGAGGCGGGCCTGGACGTGAGCCTTCTTGAGCAGAGGAACCTTGCGTGCACTGCAGGATTTTAAACCATTACGTCTCAGTGTATTACCAATAGTTTTTTTGGAGACTGTGGTCCCAGCTGCCTTGAGATCATTACTCAGCTCCTCCCGTGTAGTACTTGGCTGATTTTTAGCCTTTCTCATGATCAATGAGACGCCGCGAGGTGATATCTTGCATGGAGCTCCAGGCCTGGGTCGATTGACAGTAATGTTGTACTTCTTCCACTTCCGAATAATTGCACCAACAGTTGTTACCTTCTCATCCAGCTTCTTACTTATGCCTTTGTAGCCCATTCCAGCCTTGTGTAGGTCAACAATTTTGTCCCTGACATCTTTAGACAGCTCTTTAGTCTTGCCCATGGTGGAGATGTTGGAGTGTCACTGAGACTGTTGGCAGGTGGCCTTTTATACAGGTGACAATTTGGGACAGGTGTTTCTCATCCAGGTAACGACTTCACTGTGATTAGGGTGTGTCAGTGGTCTGTGGGAGCCAACGTTAGTCATGGTTTTACTAGGGGATCAAATACTTATTTCCCTCAAAGAAATGCAAATGATTTTTTATTTCTCATTTCATGTAATTTTCTACGTTTTTCTTTTGATATTCTATGTGGCACTGTTAAAATAAAGCTGGCATAAAATTATGAGACGTTTCATTTATTTTTTGGTATTAAAACTTTTAAAGTCAGTGGGGGATCAAATACTTATTTCCTCCACTGTATATATATATATATATATATATATATATATATATATATATATCATACAGAGCTATGTACTGATATGAGGAGTACAAGGTATAACAGATGCAGTGTGTACAGATATACATGGTCAGTTATGTATTATGGTTATTGTGTGAGGTACATGCAGTTATAATGGTTGTAACTCTCTGCAGTACTATACATAAGAGTGAGATATGAAAATAAAATAGGGAATGGGGCAAATGAAGGGAAGGGAGGAAGACCTCCTCTTACCACTCCATTCTAGTCTCAGTGGAGAGTTCATCCTGCAGTTCTTCTCCATGTTGTGAGGGTTGAAGGACCTGTTATGTTTCTCTCTGCAGTTCATTTACTAGATGTATAGGACCTGTGATGATGATGATGTCTTCACAGGTCCTGGCAGATGCTCCTATTTAACCTGGGAATTACACCATTCTTTGTGCAGGGGAATTCCTTTACTAGATATACTGGACCTGTGATGACATCATCACTGTTCCTTTAGCTTTCTCCACAGATTATATGGATAATATACTGGAGCTGGACAGTAATGAGTGTAATTAGGGGACGGGCCTTCGGTTCATTGCTGGCCCTTTTCCCCATAGGCCCCACAGCAGCTGTGTGGTCTGCCTCTATTGGAGGTACACCACTGGCAAGACATATCAGGAAATTTGGTCAGAAATGTACAACTGCTGCACAAGTTATAAGAAATTCTTCCTATTTAACGACTCCAAATTTGCTAACAATCCCCTTTGAAATGAGAATATTTTAGGTGGTTGAAATACAGACAATAAATGTGGGATGAACTGGAGCCTAAAGACTCACACGACATAGGTTACTTCTCGTGAACACAGCAAGCATGCTCAGGCAGTACGTAGACTGTACTCTTTCCTATTAAATGTATCATTATATGTACATGTCCAGAAGAAATATAAACTTAATTATCATAACCCTAACAAGCTCTACTATGCATATAAATAGATGTTGGCCTGTAGAGAAGGAAAATCTATACGTAAGTGGTGGAATACGCTGATTTTAACCAACAATCAAATGTTAATGGGGTTATGGCGCTGCCATCGGTGGAAGCAGGGATGTAACATATTTAATCCTTCTGTTTGCCCTGGAGGAACACAGTGCCAGAGGTGTCTGCCAGCTGCGTATTTCCACCTGTTCTACTGAAATAACAGGCATTATTCATGTTTTATGTTCAAAGCATAAAGAATAAAGGAAGATCTATATACTGTGGGTAGCACAAAAGCTGAACATTTAGTTACAGAAGATGAGTTATGAGCAGAGCTGGATGAAGGTTGGTGGAGGCCCCTGGGCAAAACACTTGGTGGGGCCCTCCACAATTTTACTTTTTATTAAAAGTAACAATATCTCAGTTCTAAATATAAAAAACAACGAATGTACTGTATATACTTTATTGATCGGCTACATTCAATTTCAAATTCTGGGAAGGAAAATGTAGTAGCTTTAAAGGGGTTGTCGGGGATTTTAAGAAAAATATCCGTGGGCAAGAAATAGTATAAACTTAAAAAAGAAACCATTACTTACCTGTTAAATCCTCTGCTGGTTTAGCTCTCATTGTGTCCTTTAGACCTGCAGTGATCATGTCACATACATCATTCATGTGAACATTGTAGCTAATCACTGGCTTTAGTGGTGATGCCAGGTACCTTACCTTAAATCTGGCACTGGTTATGATTATGAATGGATGACAGGGACTATTTTATAGATATTATGTACTGTTTACAGCTAGGCTTTAAATGAGTTGCCTATAACTGCATGGGCAAAGGAATTTACTGTCTGGTTGAGGTCACCTTTTATTAGACTTGAGCTAGCTGGAACATTACAGCTGGTAATGGGTAATGGCATACGTGTAGGTACGTGTTTGGGCTACAAACATTGGCCCGCATTTACTATTGAGTGCACCTAAACCTTGTCATAAATTGGCGCAGTTTGGAATATCCAGAGAAAACTTCACTCTGCGTAGCTCATGAAGGAGCGTGTCCTAACGGATAGGAGTATGATTTATCAGGGTAAAGGGCATGGCCAAAGATGCTACATTTTGTGCCAAAATTGTGTTACTATTCTAGGTTAAAAACTCAACAAATAGTTGTCATAAAATTAGAGAAAAGTGTCTATCCCTCCGCAACATTTATCATCCAAACTGAGTTCCTGGGATAAATCTGGTTAAGGCTTCATTCACACGACCGTATTTTGTTTCCGTGTCCGTTCCGTTTTTTTTGCGGACCGTATGTGGAACCATTCATTTCAATGGGTCCGCAAAAAAAACGGAAGGTACTCCGTTTGCATTCCGTTTCCGTATGTCCGCATTTCCGTTCCGCAAAAAAGATAGAACATGTCCTATTCTTGTCCGTTGTGCTGACAAGGATAGGCATTGTTACAATGGATCCGCAAAAAAAACGGACACGGATGCCATACGGAACGTCATCCGTTTTTTTTGCGGATCCGCAATTTTCGGACCGCAAAACACATACGGTCGTGTGAATGAAGCCTTAAAGAGAGTCTTTCACCTGATCTGAGCGTCATAGACTGCTCAGATCAGGCTATAGGCTACCTTACACACATTAAAACAGTACCTTTATTATATATGTCCCTCGCTGAAATCCTTTAAAAAACACTTTTATAAGTTATGTAAATTAGCCCCCGCAAGTGCCCGGAAGCCTGGTTATTAAAGAAGGTGCCCAAGCCCCCGGGCGATTTGAATTGAAAACTCCTCCTATCTCCGTGCTCTTGTCCGCCCACCTTTAGCATACTATTCTCCTCCTCCTGTTCGCAAATCCAGTCCCCGGCGCCTGCTCTGCCCACGGCTCGGCCGGATTGGGGAGAGTTGACTGGCGCATGCGCACTAGAATCCCGTGCGCCTCTGCCCACAGTGGGCAGAGCAGTGCGCAGGCGCCGGGAATGGAAGAGTGGCGCAGGCGCCAGGGACTGGATTTGCGAAAAGGAGGAGGAGAATAGTATGCTAAAGGTGGGCGGACAAGAGCACGGAGATAGGAGGGGTTTTCAATTCAAATCGCCCGGGGGCTTGGGCACCTTCTTGAATAACCAGGCTTCCGGGCCTTGCGGGGGCTAATTGTCACGGACATTCCTATAACAGATAACAGGAGGTCTGTCAGATTTGCAACACGTTATGTAATCTGACATGTTTTCCCTTTTTGTTGTTGGTTTTTACCACACCCTTTTCCCTCAGGTGTTCCTGGTGTGGTAATTGTCCCTCCCCTATTTATTGCTTCTTCTCCCACTATTCCTTGCGGTTTATAGCTTCAGTGTTGTGGTGGTGAGCAGCAGTTTGCTTTCAGCTGAGATCCTGGAGCCTCCATTTCTTCATTGAAAGATAAGTTTCCTTTTCCCTCCTGTTGTTTTGTTATTAGGCCTTAGGGAGACTCCTGTTCGTCCTTCCTTTTGGAGGAACAGGTAGACTCGTTCCTGTCATTAGTTTCCAGGGTCCTATAGGGTCAGTTCGGTGTTTAGGTTCCTGTGTATGAACTTGCCTACCTTTGAGGCCTGTTCATGCTGGTAAATAGACAGGATTTGAGCCAGGGTTTCCTGTAGGAGGTGTCCATCTTCGTTCCTTAGTTTCTAGGCCTAATCTCCTTTCCCTCCTATGCTTGGTTTGGTTCCCCCCCACACACACACACCTGCACGTGACATTATAAACCGCCAATTACCGTCACTTTGTTGTTTGTATCTGTACAGCCATGGATCCTATTGCTGTACTCGCCGGGCAGTTGCAGGGGCTGTCTTTGGAGGTAGCTGACCTCCACACGACCGTCACCCAGATTCAGAGACCACAGGCTCTTGATCCTGGGGGTGGTGGTTGCCAGACCTGTCTGGAGCCTAAAGTCGCTCTCCCAGATAGATTCTCTGGGGGACGTGATAACTTTATTTTGTTCAGGGTAGCGTGCAAATTGTACTTAAGGTTGTGTCCACATTCATCTGATAATGAGGAACAGAGAGTTGGTGTGGTGATCTCGTTGCTCAAGGGAGATGCACAGTCATGGGCCTTTTCTCTGCCGACCGGATCGCAGTCTCTCCAGTCGGTGGATGAATTTTTCAATGCTTTGGGGCTTATCTATGATGACCCGGATCGCATCTCCCTGGCCGAGACCAAGTTACGTGACCTTGAGAGAATTGAGGTGTTTTTTTGACAGCGGGGCAGGGGTGAACCTAATTGATGCTCAGTTTGTCCATATGCATGGATTGTCTCCGAGTGCATTGGAGAAGAGGATTTCTGTGTTTGCTATTGATTCTGCGCCTCTTTCTCAAAAGTGTTTGTCTCAGATGGTGCATGATATCAGATTAAGAGTGAGTGAATTTCATCAGGAACTTATTTTGTGTTTTGTGTTGGAAGGTCTTCCTGCTCCTGTGGTGCTGGGTTTACCGTGGTTAAGCAAACACAATCCAACCATCGATTGGCATAATAGACAGATTCTGGATTGGGGTGATTATTGAGTTGACAATTGTCTTAATACATCTTTTTCTGCGTTAACCACTAAGACACTTCCCGCTTCTAGATCTGATTTCGCTGATGTATTTTCTGAAGGTGGATGTCAGGATTTATCCCCACATCGAGAATAAGATTGTCCTATCAATCTTATCCCCGGAGCAAAATTGCCCAAATCTAAGCTGTATAACCTTTCTGGACCTGAGAGCACGGCCATGAAAGAATATATTGCTGAGAGTTTGGCTAAAGGACACATAAGACCTTCCAAATCTCCAGTGGCAGCTGGGTTTTTCTTTGTAAAAAAAAAAGGACGGAACTCTTAGGCCATGTCTGGATTTCCACGAACTCAATCAGATTACTGTCCGAGATCCTTACCCCCTTCTGTTGATTCCTGATTTGTTTAACCAGATTGTTGATGCCAAGATGTTCTCCAAGTTGGACTTAAGGGGGGCATATAATCTGGTCAGGATCAAGGAAGGGGATGAATGGAAGACGGCTTTTAACACTCCTGAAGGGCCACTTTGAGAACCTGGTTATGCCTTTTGGGTTGACCAATGCTCCTGCTGTCTTCCAGCATTTTGTTAATGACATTTTTCATCACCTTGTGGGGAGGTTTGTAGTTGTGTATTTGGATGACATACTAATCTATTCTCCAGATATGGTGACACATCGAGATCACGTTAGACAGGTGTTGCAGATCTTAAGAGATAACAAATTGTACGCAAAAATAGAGAAATGTGTTTTTGCTGTACAAAAGGTGCAATTCTTAGGATACCTGCTGTCATCTTCAGGTTTTCGAATGGATCCAGAGAAAGTCTGTGCTGTATTAGACTGGGATCGACCTGAAAATTTGAAGGCTCTTATGCAGTTTTTGGGGTTCACCAACTATTACCGAAAGTTTATTAAGAACTATTCGACAATAGTTAAACCCTTAACTGACATGACTAGGAAAGGGACGTATGTCTCAGTGTGGTCTGATGCAGCATTGCGAGCCTTTTCCGCTGTGAAGGAGTGCTTCTCCCCTATTTTGGTGCAGCCAGATGTGTCACAACCTTTCATTGTGGAGGTTGATGCATCCAAGGTGGGGGTAGGAGCAGTTTTGTCACAGGGTCTGTCACCAGGTAAATGGCACCCATGTGCCTTTTTCTCGAAAAAACTCTTTGCTGCGGAGAGAAATTACGATGTGGGTAACAGAGAGTTACTGGCCATTAAGTTGGCTTTTGAGGAATGGCGTCATTGGTTAGAAGGGGTGATTCACCCAATCACGGTATTCACAGATCACAAAAACCTGGCTTACCTTGAGTCAGTGAAACGACTTAACCCGAGACAGGACAGATGGTCTTTGTTCTTCACCAGATTCAATTTCATTGTCACGTATCGCCCTGGGATTAAGAACGTCAAGGCGGATGCCTTGTCACGTAGTTTTCCCGGAGGTGGTGATTTTGAGGATCTGAGCCCTATACTGTCTGAAGGGGTGGTGATATCTGCTCTTTACCCTGATCTTGAGGCTAAGGTGTTTGAGGCCCAGGGAGATGCACCGGAGTCTTGCCCCCCTGGGAAATTGTTTGTTCCACCTGAATTGCGTCAAGGTGTTTGAGGAACATCACTGTGGAGGACACCCTGGGAGTAAGTCCACTGTCGACCTCATCTCTCATAGATTCTGGTGGCCAGGGCTGCGTAAGTGTGTTGTGGACTAAGTTTCAGCCTGTAGTGTCTGTGCACACGCTAAGGTGACACATACTCGACCTTCTAGACCCCTACTCCCATTGCCCATCCCGTCCAGACCATGGACTCACTTATCTATGGAATTTATCACTGACCTGACTAATTCGTCTGGAAAGACAGTTATTCTGGTGGTTGTAGATCGTTTAGTAAAATGGCGCACTTTATTGCATTGCCCAGACTCCCTCATGCTAAAACCCTTGCACAAGTGTTTGTTGACAACATTGTGAAACTTCACGGCATTCCTACTGACGTGGTCTCTGATCGTGGGACTCAGTTAGTGTCCAGATTCTGGAAGGCGTTCTGTACTCGGCTCGGGGTACAACTGTCTTTTTCCTCTGCTTTTCACCCTCAGACGAATGGACAGACAGAGCGTACTAATCAGAGTCTGGAGACTTACTTGAGATGTTTTTTCTCTGAGAATCAGGAGGAGTGGTCCTCGTTTTTGTCTCTGGCGGAGTTTGCCATAAACAATCGTAGACAGGAGTCCACTGGCAAGTCGCCGTTTTTTGATGCATATGGGTTTCACCCGCAGTTTGGCACTTTTTCTGGTTCAGATACCTCTGGTATCCCTGAGGAAGAACGTTTTTCGTCATCATTGTCATCTATATGGCGTAAAATTCAAAGTAACTTGTTAAATATGGGCAACAAGTACAAACGTTGGCTGTCCACAAGAAACATTAAGTTGAAAGTTCCTTCTTGGAAGTTGGGTCCAAGATTTATTGGTCCATATAAGATCACTGCCATTATTAATCCTGTAGCATTTCGTCTTGAACTTCCTCAGGCCCTGAAAATTCATAATGTATTTCACAGATCTTTGTTAACCCTTTCATGACCGGACCTATAAAAGGCCTGAATGTCCAGGCAACTTTTTGTGATTTGGGCACATGGTGGCTTAGTGACCCTAATTTTTTTTTTTTTCGTTTGAATACGAAAATAATTTTTGCAATTTTTTTTACTTGACACTTATGACTTATTATTAGAATGGTTTTTTTAAAGATATTTTATATTTTTTTAGGTTTAATTTAGACAAAAAACGCTAATTCTTATTAAAAAAAAGGATTTTTTTTAATTATAGATTTTTTTTTTTAAATATTAAAACTGACGCACAAATTAATTATTGCAATGGGTTCCCTATTTGATGACGATCATTTTGACATATAGCATGTATAGATTTTATTTGACGGGGCGACTATGGTGACTGTTTTCATTGGCGACTGCGTGTTTAATTTTTTTTTTTTACACTTTTTTTGTTTGTTTTT
Organism: Rhinella marina; assembly: GCA_900303285.1. Classification (NCBI taxonomy): domain Eukaryota; kingdom Metazoa; phylum Chordata; class Amphibia; order Anura; family Bufonidae; genus Rhinella; species Rhinella marina. The sequence continues at coordinate 116,917 of ONZH01026434.1, read as the reverse complement.
TATTTATTTTTTTTACTTATATATTAATTTATTTTTGACAACTAATATGTCCCCCAGGAGGTCATTAAAAGACCTCTGGAGGACTGACTTTTTTTTTCTTTCTTTTTTTAACACTTTTTTTTTCCCACTGTTTCCACTGTAACTGGGGCATCCACAGGAGCCCCAGTTACAGGGGAAAACAGCCCCCTGGGGGCTCATTACACACAGGCAGAGCTGATCAGGGTCTCCTTAGACCCTGCAGCACTGCTCTGGCCCCGAGACACCCGGCGGTCACGTGACCGCCGAGACTAACACAGGAAGCGGCGCTGCCGCTTCATTCCTGCTGCGCCGGCTGAGCAGGTAAGTCTCTCCTTCGGCTTAGGAGAAGACAGAAGCGGTAATAAACCGCTCCTGTCTTCTCCTCAGGGTCCCCGCTCTGTCTGTGAGCCGGGACCCGACCTGCTCCTGCTAGATTGCAGGAGCAGGAGCTTTAATCCCAGCGCTGATCAGCGCTGGGATTAAAGGGCCGCCTGCACGTCTATATACGTGCTATCTGCACGGGGCATGTGCAGATAGGACGTATATAGCCGTATGGCGGTCGTGAAGGGGTTAAAGAGATATGTTGAACCTTTGGAGCCATCTCCCTTGCCACCTGTGCCTGTCATGGTGGACGGCAGTTTGGAATTCCAGATCGCCAAGATTATTGACGCTCGAGTTCTTCGTAGAACTCTTCAATATCTTGTTCACTGGAAGGGTTGTGGACCAGAGGAGAGGACGTGGGTACCGGCATCTGACGTGAATGCCAGTCTTTTGGTGAAAGCTTTTCACAGTTCTCATCCGGACAAAGTTGGTCCGGAGTGCCCGGAGGTCACCCTAGAAGGGGGGGGGTACTGTCACGGACATTCCTATGACAGATAACAGAAGGTCTGTCAGATTGGCAACACGTGGTGTAATCTAGGGTCCTAAAGGGTCAGTTCGGTGTTTAGGTTCCTGTGTATGAAGTTGCCTACCTTTGAGGCCTGTTCATACTGGTATATAGAAGGATTTGAGCCAGGGTTTCCTGTAGGAGGTGTCCATCTTCCTTCCTTAGTTTCTAGGCCTAATCTCCTTTCCCTCCTATGTTGGTTTGGTTCCCCCCCACACCTGCGCGTGATACTAATTTACATAACTTATAAAACTGAAATTTTAGAGGATTTCAGCGAGGGACATATATAATATAGGTACTGTTTTAATGTGTGTAAGGTAGTCTGTAGCCTGATCTGGGCAGTCTATGATGCTCAGATCAGGTGAAAGACTGCCTTTAAGTCTACACAGCCTTTCTAAACTTACAGCATCTATAGGATTGGTAAATCTGCTCCATTGTGTGATTGAAAGTGCGCCATAATAAAAATCTATGCATTCTAAATATATGTTTATAATGAAATAATGACACTCAAATGGCATCTGAATCCATTTCTGTAACACATTCGCAATGTATGTTTAGATTTAGATGTAAAAGTTAGTTTAAATAACATACAAATGAGTGTATTCATTGGGTGTTGTAAACATAACACACCATATTTTTTTTGCAAAAAAAGTGTGACTCTTTAGCTATTTTTGTCACCTCACCACTTTTCCAAAAAGTAGGCAGGGTATGGGCAGGAGAAGGAAAGCTGTGGGTGGCAGCTCCACAGCCCAACTCATTTAACATGTTAAAAAACTGGTGCACATTACACCAGAAATCTGGCTCCTTGCTGGAGTAGACTTCTGTTCTGCCACATGGATGGCAGAAGATGCAATAAATGCATTGGCCTCTTAATAAATTGGTTGGATCTTCTGCCAGTGCGTTTTGATTAGGACTAGTGCGTGAAACATCAGTCTTTAGGAAATGGTGGCTATTATATCTGTAAATATCAAATCATATGTAGTGTTTACTTAATTTTATATTTCCAGTGTAGCAATTAGTTTTTAACCCCTGAGCACAAATGACATAATTACGCACACAAATATGTAATTCACGAGAAGGGGATCTATAGACCAGGCTCACTAAATGCAGTACAATTTGCAGGCAACTTGTTATAAAAACCAGGAGCAGCTAAGCAGATTGATATATAGTTTTGTGGGGAAAAAAATCAGTAAAACCTGTAATTTATACATTGATATCTCTACATTTTCTGGTTTCGCTTATACATGAGATTCTCTTATCAGTGATTGATAGTATTTTATGTGTAAGTATGTATACAGAGATAGGCTACTTTCACATCTGCGTCGTGCTGTCCGGTTTTGAGATCTGGCATAGGGTCTCAAAACCGCAGCACGTTTGTTTTGACCCCATTCATTGTCAATGGGGACAAAACTGACCAAACCAGAACTGAGTGCACCAGAATGCAAGCAGTATTTTTGTGTACAGCATGGGAAACTGAAGAAGCTGGATCTGGCAGCAAAAACCATGTAAGTCAAATCTGGTTTCTTCATTTTCAATATAATACAACCGGATACGTTCTGAAGGATACAGCCGGTTGTATTATTAGAACGGAAGCGCTTTGCTGTGGTTTTGAGATCCCATGCCAATGTGAAAGTAGCCATAGCTTTCTTTTTTTTTCTAAAGATACCCCATTGGACAAAATATTAGCATATTTGATTGTGGTACCATAGGGATGTTGACAACACCCAATTATGTAACCAGAGGCGTAGCTATAGGGGTAACAGGGAAAGCGACTGCTTTGGGGCCCAAACTCAGAGGGAGCCCACCCATGATGAGGACCAAAAGATTTAATTGTCAGGGCCCACTCAACAGTATTATACAGTGACAATATATACACTGAAACTGTAAGAAACGGACAGAGTAGCTACCAGGCCTGGTCTAGATCAATCTTGACTAGCAACATGAGTGGTAGTTGCACGGGAGGAGGGGGTTACAAAGAAGTTTTGGGGCGTTCAAAAATGTACTGTGGGGCCTGGTAATTTCTAGTTACACCACTGTATATACCTCTTCTAGTGACATCACCCCTGATGTACTACAAAACACAACTGATTGTCTTCCATTGTGAGGTGTAGAATTTGGCACTGCCATATTTTAAAAGATCTCCTACTCACTTACTCTCCACCTACACTGAATCTGGGGAATCCAGTTGCCCATTTCAAGTGCAACATCTGCATGGAGTTTGTATGTTCTCCTTCTGTTTGTGTGAATTTCTTCCTGGTGCTCTGGTTTCCTCCCCCACTTCAAAGACATACTGATAGGGAACTTAGATTGTGAGCCCCATTGGGAATGCTGTGAATGCTGTAATGTGAAAAAAGATAGGGAAAAAAATAAAGATGTGCAATTTGTCGGAGCCTGGTCCGAGAGAAGGATCTTAACAAGCTGCAGTTGTAAGGATGGCATGGGGTTAGTGGGTTGCAAAAAGTTGGAGTGTGGGGGCAATACAAAATTCTGCTGTGGGGCTCAGTCAGTTCTAATTACACCCCTGATCCTCAGGATAGGTCATCAATATGTAATTGACAGGGGTCTGAATCCTGGCAGTCCCATTGATCAACTGTTTGAAGAGGCTGTGGCCTTCCAGAGAGTGCAGCCTCTTCCTAGGCCAGTGATGGCACATTCATTAGGCCTACGTGCAGATCGAGTAAATGGACCTGGGCAGCAATACTAAGTACAGCCACTATACAACTTAACAGAACTGTGCTTGGTAAGCTGTGAGGAGTCCACAGTGCTCACCAGAGCTCTGCAGCCTCTTCAAACAGCTAATTGATGGGAGTCAGCCGGGAGTCAGACCCCCCACTGATTAGGTATTGATGAACTGATGACCTATCCTGATTAAGCCATCAATATTGAACAGGGAGACGTCTTTAATAAATACATCAATCTTGGCTGCTGCCTTTTTGAGATACAGTGGGGTTGTTAGTTTTCCACATCAGATTACTGTATTATGCATCATGTAAGGATTCTACTTTCTACATTCAGATCAAGCTCTGTGTAGACATCTAGCAATGTTGGAAGATTCCAGCTTTATAGTCAGTTGAGTCTTAAATATAGCTCTGGAATATAATTAGAATACAAGTAATGGAATGTATTTACAAAGGATCGATTAACTCTATATCTAAAATGCACATTGTGATCGACACTGTAAGGATCAAAAAGAAAGACCCAAACACAATCCCACATACAGTGGTGCTTAAAAGTTCGTGAACCCTATAAAATTGTCTATATAAATTTGTATAAATTTGACCTAAAACTACATCTGAATTTTACACAAGTCCTTAAAGTGAATAAAGATAACCAAATCAGATCACATCAGTCAAAAATATTAGACTTGTTAATTTAGTTATTGAAGAAAATGATCTAATATCACATGTCTGCCATTGGCAAAAGTATGTGAACCTTTGCTTTCATTATCTTGTGTGACCCCTCATGCAGCAAAAACTGCAACTAAGCTTTTCCATCGATTGTAAATTAGCCTTGCACATTGGCTTGGAGAAAATCGTAGCTTATTCTTCTGTACAAAACAGCTTCACCTCACATGAACTGCTCGCTTCAGGTCCTTCCAAAATATTTCTATTGGATTAAAGTCTTGGCCATTCCAAAACTTTAAATTTGCTCTATTTTAACCATTCTTTGGTAGAATGACTTGTGTGCTTAGTGTCGTTGTTGTGCTGCATGACCCACGTTCTATTGAGATTCAGCTCATAGACAGATGTCTTGACATGTCCTTTAGAATTTCCTCATATAATTCAGAATTCATTGTTCTATCAATGTTGGCGAGCCATCCTGGCCCAGATGCAGCAAAACAGGTCCAAACCATAATATTACCGCTGTTTCACACATGAGATGAGGTTTTCATGATGGAATACAGTGCTTTCCATTCATTAAACATAACTCTTCTCAAACATAACTCTTCTCAAAATGTAAACAGGCTTTTAGATATTGTTGGGGTGTTTTTGTAGCAATTTCTGCGCCTGTTCTATACTTCTAAATGGAGCTTGTAGAAATCCATGTGCCTACTCTACAAATAACCTCATTCACATGTATGACATTAGTTGAATAAATTTCTGCAACAGATAGGCTAGGTATCTTCCAATTGCCTTTACAACTAGTATATAAGTGATATTCTAGAATAATATCTTTAATGGCTAACAAGAGGACATTTTAGTGCCCTGGAGCAAAGGTACTTTGGACTGTGGACATTTGTGGACATTTGCTCTTTTGCTACTACACAAAGCCATCAAATCAGTACTTTCTTGCACTTTGAAGGTAGTACTGTGATTTATACTATTGTGTGCACTTGCATGTTATATGTTTATTCTAATCCAGTTCATTTACACTGTTACTGTACTATATCTGCACAACACTGTGGAAAGGATTAATAAACAGCCAACTAATACTGAGAGACTTTGGAACTTTCTACCTATGCAAATTTTTCGAGGGAAACCCAGACACACTGTCCTTTTGACTGTCTGGTTTAGCTCTATTGTTAATGTCTGGAGACTTGTTTATATCTGTAAAAAGTGCTTAGTCAATCCCATACACTTGCATTGAAACCCAATGCAAGTTTATGACAGAAAAAAATTGTAACAACGTTTCTGTTTAGGCTGTGACTCTCCACTCCACCCTTCCCATTAGAAGATTCTAGTTCAGCTACGAACTGTATATAATAAGAGCTGTCAAAGCCCATATTTGGGACCAATGTTTGGTAGAAGAGACTCTGCCAGTCTGCACATAGGGACTAGTGTTTAGTAGAAGAAACTCAACAAGACTGCACAAGTGACCAGAAGTAGATGCTGAGATGGTGATACTCTGCACAAACCCTGGATCACCAGCTTTTTGTCCAGGGTACCAGCCTTCTGACAGAGAAGAGAGGGAGAGGACAGCTTTCTTTGGCCTTTCCTCAATACAGAACATTTTACTGCCAGGCAGGAAACTGGAGAAACCAGTTCAGTGTCTTACCTGTATTATTTTGCACTTGAGTTCCTCCAGTAAAGAAGCACGCTAATTTACTGAAAACCCTCTCATAAACTCCAGAGTATAGAAACACATGGTGACACCTTCATGGTATCCGCGAGACCCAGCATAGTCTTGGGACCACCCCAAAACTGGCCACTACACATTCATGAATATAGAAATGCCTTAAGACTCATTTGAAGCCTTCTCACTAATATAATTGCCCTTATAATAATTAAACACAATACTGCTCATTAATTTGAAATTATTACAAGTTATAGATGGTGAGGTAAGACATGCTGAGAAGTAAATGGAGAGCCTAAACCTGCCCATAAAAATCGCTCATCCAGACGCCCTTTCTAGTTGGAATTTCCATTGATCAGTTAATATCAACTGCTGTCTGTCATAAGTATCTTTGTCTCAGTAGGGGCCAACCCTGGAATTTCCAGTTTTAATTCTCATGATTCTCATGATTGTTAGTTGATTAATCTATTGTACCGTAAAATGTTTCTCTGCTGTATGAACTTACTGATATGTAATATCATGCATGACTGATTAAGTCCTGGAGAGAGACACTATTTTAGTGTCGTTGGGGGTGTCATCTTTTTATTGCCCTTATTATTATGGTTGTTTCTTTGCAAATTTCACTAAATGTTCACAAATTTCTCTTACGAAGTAAGTAACTTTTCAAGCAGGCATTTTGTCTTCTCACGGCAAGAGACCAATTAACACATCATTAAGTGCATATTTCAGATAATTATATTTTCTCACTTTTGGAATGAGAACTGAGAGCAGGACCAGAATAGATAGAATTAGACCCCTCCTGCCATACTGAAGAGCTGAATGTTTCACGCAGGCCTAAGATTCTGTGAAAAAAAAAACCTGTGAGATAAGGATAGAATTGAGGTATTATGCAAATACCTGTCACACAATTCATACACTAATGTAATATAATATCATATTTTTTTCATGTTAGGATGTTCAATTTAAAGGGGTGGAGCATCACGCTATATACTCTATGATGGGTGGAAATCCAAGTAAGGGATTCAATATGTAAGGTTAGTCTTGTTTCACATTTGCGTTTTACAGATCCTACAGGCTGTTCCGTTACTGCAGGACGCTGATGGAATGCTGTCTGGCCACATTAACTATAAGGGCCAGACAGTGTGAAACAAGCCTAAGTAGTACCAACTAATATAAAAAAACTATGTAATATATATTACCAGAGAAAAATGATTACTTCTCCTGTTGTCAGACTTCCCTCATGCTTCCCTCTCCTCTTCACTAACTCTTAGTTCACTGCTAAAATCTTTCTTCAGTGAAGACAGGCTGCCTGCACACTAAATGGTCAGATTACATAGAAGCCTATGAAGAGGGGAGGGAGAGGAGGAGATGGGATGGACTGCTGCAGAGAGGCAGAGGCAGAGAGACAGATAGATGGTTGCTAGTAGAGATGAGCGAATCTATTCGCCGATTCGTTGATTCATATCGAATCTTGGAAATTTTGAGCTGCGAAGTGAATGCGAATATTTGGAGATTGGCTCCGTTAAGATTCGAAAATATTTTTAAGGCTTTCTAGACATTCGCTACGTACTTGCAGATAGAGACCTGGGGCAAGGTAATGGAACTGGGGGAGGAATGGAAGGAGGAACTAGAACAGATCAGAAGGAAAGGTGTAGGGTAAGAAATATACACCAACCTCTTAATTGTTTGTACACTAATGCCAGAAGCCTAGCTAATAAAACTGGTGAACTGGAATTAGTGATGTGTGAGGAGGACTATGACATAGTGGGAGTAACTGAGACATGGCTGGATGATAGCTATGACTGGGCAGTTAACGTACAGGGTTACAATCTTTTTAGAAAGGATCGTCAAAACCGGAGAGGGGGAGGAGTCTGCCTTTATGTAAAGTCATGCCTAAAGCCCACACTCCGGGAAGATATAAATGAGGGACATGAAGATGTGGAGTCACTGTGGGTAGAAATAAATGGAGCCAAAAACAATAATAAAATACTACTAGGGGTTTATTATAAACCACCCAATATATCAGAGACCACAGAAAATCTACTTCTAAATGAAATAGACAAGGCGGCAAATCATAATGAGGTCGTTATTATGGGGGACTTCAACTACCCAGATATAGACTGGGAAACTGAAACCTGTACATCTCATAAAGGAAACAGGTTCTTGGAAATAACCAAAGACAATTACCTTTCCCAACTGGTTCAAGACCCCACTAGAGGGACGGCCATACTGGACTTAGTATTAACCAATAGACCTGACAGAACAACAGATGTGCAGGTCGGGGGACACCTGGGAAACAGTGACCATAATATAATAACCTTCCAATTGTCATTCAAAAGAGCGTTTCTTCAGGGAGGAACAAAAATACCAAACTTCAAAAAAGCAAAACTTAGCCAACTAAGAGAGGCCATAGGCCTAACTAACTGGGACAAAGTCCTCAAAAATAAAAATACAGCCACAAAATGGGATATTTTTAAAAGCATCCTAATATCTAATTGTGAGAGGTACATACCATATAGGAATAAAATAATAAGAAACAAGAAAAAACCAATGTGGATAAATAGAACTGTAAAGAAAGCAATAAATGACAAAAAGAAAGCATTTAAATCGCTAAAACAGGAGGGGAGTGAGGAAGCATTGAAAAACTATAAGGAAAAAAATAGAATATGTAAAAGACACATAAAAACAGCCAAACTAGAGACCGAGAGATTAATCGCCAAAGAGAGTAAAACTAACCCTAAAATGTTCTTCAATTATATAAATACTAAAAAGTATAAACCTGAAGGTGTCGGCCCCTTACAGAGTAATGAGGGGGGAGTAGCAGAGAGCGATGAGGAGAAAGCGAAGCTGCTAAATAACTTTTTCTCCACTGTATTCACTGAGGAAAATAAAATGTCAGATGAAATGCAGAGTATAAAAGTAAATTCCCCTTTAAAAGTGTCCTCTCTGACCCAGGAAGAGGTGCAGCAACGTCTTAAAAATATTAAAATAGACAAATCACCAGGACCGGATGGCATACACCCCCGTATCCTAAGAGAATTAAGTAATGTAATCGACAGACCCTTATTTCTGATATTTAAGGACTCTATACTGACGGGGAGTGTTCCACAGGATTGGCGCATAGCAAATGTGGTGCCAATATTCAAAAAGGGTCCAAAAACAGAGCCTGGAAACTATAGGCCGGTAAGTTTAACGTCTGTTGTGGGTAAACTGTTTGAAGGTTTTCTGAGAGATGCTATCTTGGAGTACCTCAATGAAAATAAGCAAATAACTCCATATCAGCATGGCTTCATGAGGGATCGGTCATGTCAAACCAATTAAATCAGTTTCTATGAGGAGGTAAGTTCTAGACTTGACCGCGGCGACTCAATGGATGTCGTATATTTGGACTTCTCCAAAGCGTTTGACACTGTACCACATAAAAGGTTAGTATACAAAATGAGAATGCTTGGCCTGGGAGAAAATGTCTGTATGTGGGTAAGTAACTGGCTTAGTGATAGAAAACAGAGGGTGGTTATTAACGGTACATACTCAGATTGGGTCACTGTCACTAGTGGGGTACCACAGGGGTCTGTATTGGGTCCTATTCTCTTCAATATATTTATTAATGATCTTGTAGAAAGCTTGCACAGTAAAATATCAATTTTTGCAGATGACACTAAACTGTGTAAAGTAATTAACACAGAAGAGGACAGTGCACTGCTACAGCAGGATCTGGATAGACTGGAGGCTTGGGCAGAAAAGTGGCAGATGAGGTTTAACACTGACAAATGTAAGGTTATGCATATGGGAAGGAATAATGCAAGTCACCAGTACATACTAAATGGTAAAGCATTGGGTAACTCTGACATGGAAAAGGACCTAGGAATTTTAGTGAACAGCAAACTAAGCTGCAGAAACCAGTGTCAGACAGCTGCTGCCAAGGCCAATAAGATAATGGGTTGCATCAAAAGAGGCATAGATGCCCGTGATGAGAACATAGTCCTGCCACTTTACAAATCACTAGTCAGACCACATATGGAGTACTGTGTACAGTTCTGGGCTCCTGTGAACAAGGCAGACATAGCAGAGCTGGAGAGGGTTCAGAGGAGGGCAACTAAAGTAATAACTGGAATGGGTGGACTACAGTACCCAGAAAGATTATCAAAATTAGGGTTATTCACTTTAGAAAAAAGACGACTGAGGGGAGATCTAATAACTATGTATAAATATATCAGAGGTCAGTACAGAGATCTCTCCCATCATCTATTTATCCCGAGGACAGTGACCATGACGAGGGGACATCCTCTGCGTCTGGAGGAAAGAAGGTTTGTACATAAACATAGAAGAGGATTCTTTACGGTAAGAGCAGTGAGACTATGGAACTCTCTGCCTGAGGAGGTGGTGATGGTAAGTTCACTAAGAGAGTTCAAGAAGGGCCTGGATGTATTTCTGGAGGGTAATAATATTACAGGTTATAGGTACTAGAGAGGGGTCGTTGATCCAGGGAGTTATTCTGATTGCCTGACTGGAGTCGGGAAGGAATTTTTCCCCCTAAAGTGAGGAAAATTGGCTTCTACCTCACAGGGTTTTTTGCCTTCCCCTGGATCAACTTGTAGGAAAACAGGCTGAACTGGATGGACAGATGTCTTTTTTCGGCCTTACAAACTATGTTACTATGTTACTATGTTACTTGTCCGATAAATTTTACGCTAATGCTACATATAAGTTATTCTTGTTAGTTCGTTATTCGTGTGCAAAAGCCCGGGAAGAAAGCGGTCCTAGTGGGTAGGGCTTGCTCTGATTGGCTCAGGCTCGGTAAGCCAGTGATGCATCACTTCTGCTGCGACTGCTGAGACGAGCAGAAGCACTGTGTGTGAAGTTCCTAAAGACTGAGACCTGTGTTGTTGAAATTTGGGTGTAATTGTTCAGGGAATCCATATTACACATTAGGGATACTACAGGGATACTTCAGGGCAAGTGCAGGGCCAGTGCAGGGCTAGTAATTAATCAGGCAGGGAGAGAGATAGGGAGAGAGACAGGGAGAGAGACAGGGAGAGAGACAGGGACAAAGACAAAGACCAGCTGCAGGGCCACAGAGTCAAGTGAAAAATGTCTGGAATGGATAAGCAAAAGAGGTCCAGTTCCAGCCAGTCCTCGAGCTCTAAAAAAAAAGGAGAAGGTGGCACAGGGCAGCACTGCCAAAGGACCTGTAACCGGAGCTTCTACTTGTAGTATCCACAATACTTGGCCGGTGTTCCACCGGGCTAACCCACCAAGGCAAAAAATTCTAGTGGAGGAGAAAGTAGATGAAGTTGTGGAGTGGATGGCACGCTCATCTCAGTCTCAGCTGGATGATCTGCTGTCATCTGCTGATACAGTATCCATATGTAGCCAGGGGCCAGACTCAGAGCGCTCCTCCTGCTCCACCATTGCTCTCCAGCAAAGCCCGTCATTTTCGTACGAAATTTGTACGCTCATGCGTACGTTTTCAAAGAAGTTGCGTACCTTTTAAAACTGAACGTTCGTTATTAGTGCCCGAATGTTCGCAAAACGCCACATAATAATAGAATTCGTAGAATATACGAATCTTATGAAAAGTTCGACAAATGTTCGGCAAATAAAATTTTGAATGATTCGCTCATCTCTAGTTGCTAGTTTGTAAATGATTTACTAACTTTACTTCTGGATTCACATCTAAACTTCTCAGTACTGCTTCTGAGAGTGTTCTACAGAGAGTTAGGAAGCAGATTCTCCTGTGTGGGGATGCAGGGATGTAACTAGAGAAGGTTGAACCTCAGCAAATTTTTGCCTGCAACCCATACCCCCCACCCCTACCCCACGACAGCTAGTCAAGACTGATCATACTTGTCAAACTCCACCACCAACTCAGTAGTTATGCCTTCTTAATGCCCCCACACAGTAGTTATGCCCCTTAGTTCATCCTCCTCCTTAATTCCCCCACACAGTACTACTCCCCCTAATATAAGTGAAGGCCCCCAGTGGTGTAAATAAAAAAAAATTAGTAATTCTCACCTAGCCCCATTATTCTGATGAATGGAGAACATCCTGCTCTCCCCAGCAGGTGCAATGCACTGGGGTAATTGTGCCTGCTGAAATGAGTAGAGTAGGTACAAGCTGGTGGATGCACTTTTCCGGCACATCAGACAATGTCACTGTATCGCACCTGTTGGAGAGAGCACAACCTGGAAATGAGGGCCATAAGGGATGACAGACCTCGCCTGGATACATTCACAGTAATCATTACTACTGCATACCTCCCAACCGTCTCGGATCCAGAGGGACAGTCCCAGATTTCGGTGGCTGTCCCATGGTCCCGGAATGGATGAGGTATGTCCGTTCTTAGTTGTCTCTGTGTCCATAGGATGCAGAGACAGCTGATTGTAGTGGTAAAGCAGGGAGCCGTCCGCTCCCCGCTTCATCATGCAGCTCAGCCACTGGCACTCCATAGCAGCAGCACGATGCCCTCACACATTGCACCACTGGTCTGTGTATGAGGAGCCAGGAATTAGCCTTTGTGCACCTCCTCCTACAAAGCAGGGTGATGTGTGACGGTACATCATGCTGCTGCTGGGGAACGTCAACATCTGAGGTGTGAGCATCAGAGGAACTAGGTGAGTATTTACAGGTTTTTTTTACTTTCTCTGAATGGGGCACATATCTGGCATAAACACTGTGAGGGGGCACATATCTGGGCATAATTACTGTGAGGGGAACATATCTGGTATAACCACTGTGAGGGGGACATAGGTAACCATTGTGATGGGGTACATATATGGGCAGAACTACTGTGAGGGGGCACATATCTGAGCATCACTACCGTGAAGGGGGCATATCTGGCCATAACTACTGTGTTTAGGGCACAATGTGGGCATAACTACTGTGAGGGGGCACATATCTAGGCATAACTACTGTGAGGGGGCACATATCTGGGCATAACCATTGTGAAGGGGACACATCTGGATATAACTACTGTGAAGAGGGCACAATGTGGGCATAACTACGGTGAGGGGCAGAATGTGGACATAACTACTGTGGTGAGGGGTACAATGTGGGCATAACTACTGTGAGGGACACAATGCGGGCATTACTACTGTAAAGGGGGCACAATGTGGGCATTACTACTGTGCGCTGGCACAAATGGGGAATAATTACTATGTGTGGGCACTAAGGGGACTGGGTGTGTATAATTATGTTTTGGGAAGAGTTAGAAACTTGGCCTAGTATGAAAAAAATTGCCGCCCACCACACATATTATCCCTTATTCTGTTTTTCAAAAGTTAGGAGATATGTTACTGTGTGTACTGGCAGTAGGGTGGCCACTTTCATAACCCCAAAACAGAGGACATCCAAAAAGGAGGACATCACACACAGGACGTGGGTAACTATACAACCAGGGGTGGGATGCAAATTTTTAACAACAGGTTCCCTACTCAACAGCGGACATGCAGCGTTACGACACAAGTTTATATATACATCACATATATGCAACACACATACACATAAATACAGCATACACATGGTACACATACATAAATACACCACATATACACTACACACACACCACCCAACTTTTAAAAAGCCTAAGGAGCTAAACTATGGAATGGAAGGGCTCATCTCCAGCTGCTAGCTGGATCTGTAATTTTAACCACCGGATCTGGAGAACCTGAGAGAACTGGCTGAATCCCATGCCTGTATACAACACCCAGAATAGAAACCCTAATCTACTGTATATAAAGGCAGCCAAATTAAACTATAAATCTGCATTGAAGCCATGCTTCTTTACTTTGTTCTCCTGCACACAAGGCTCTGTCCCCTCATGTTACATGACATCATCACAGGTCTCAGCATGTCCAGACTGTTATTATTTGATATTGGAGGACATTACAGGAAGGAGGAATAAGAGGAGAGCAGAAATCGTGTTATTCCTTATGTACACAAACAGAAACTTATTCTGAAACATTACCTGAAACTAGAGTTACACTTTAATAATGGGAATAACGGAAATGAAATTGATGATTTAGTGGTTTTCTAATCCTTGGTGTAGCCATTGTAATAACTGTTTGTTATTCTAAAGCAGGGGTGCACAACCTGCGGCCTGAGGCCACATGCGGCCCTCAATACCATTCTGTGCGGCCCCCAACCACTGGATAACAGACATGTATGTCTATGTCTTGTGGCTGCTCACATGTATCTTTCATGTATTCCCCCATTAGATTGGAGTACTAGAAGTGTAACTAACTAAACATTTATGATATATACTGTATGTTCCGTATGCCATAAATACAATATTTCAGTTGGTAATACCCCTTAAAGTTTTATATTCGGCCCTTGGAATTGGTTGTGCACCCCTGTTCTAAAGCATAGTAGGAAAATATTTTATACTGCGTGCAGTATGTTCTTTGGCAAGCCTAGACATGACAGACTTGTAACTTTTCAGACCATTTAGAATAAGTATCCTCTTCAGAGAGGAATAAATGTGGAATTGCCACTTGCCTTAACAATACTAAAGACCTCTTGACAAACGTATTATTTTTTTTAGCCTGCAAGCTGGTGAATTAACATATGTATGCAAAAATATATTTGGCATTTCAAAGTGTAGGTTCATTTTAAACTGACCCTCTAGGCCCCCCTTACTAAACATGCCCATACACCTTTAATAGCTAAAACCCTTTTTCAGCCAACAGCTATAAAATGTGTAGCTGGCCTTATGTTAGATGGTGTTCTGTGTAGTATTTTAAGTTGGCACACTACCCTGCATTGTCTGAGTAATGCTCTCTCTCTCTCTCTCTCTCTCTCTCTATATATATATATATATATATATATATATTTATATATAAAATAAGGATATACAGTAGTCAAATATTATTACTAAAATGTGTCAATCTAAGAATAACGTGCCAAGCTCAAATAATAATGACATAACATGGCCACATAATACTAATTCAATAAGTTTAAAAATAATTCCTACCCTATGCCCAAATATTAATGATGAACTGTTCATAAATAATAATGCCAAACTGTACCCATATTATAATGATATCCTTTGCCCAAATAATGGGCTTTCACTTGACACATATTCATAAATATGTTTCCGGCTATTTTATTAGGGTGTTTCCCTGTGTAGATTATTTTAATTCAAGAAGCACATTTTTTAGCCCTTGACCAACCCCTATGAACATTCTGAAATTCGGCTGCTCTGTTGGGGCATCTACTGATGGCCTACACTGTCAGGTACTAATGTTGTAATGTCAGGACCAGTGAAAGGTCCTCTTTAAACATTTGAGGTGGCCGGTTGATATATTTTTTAGCGGAGAAACAATTATACATACAGTGCCTTGAAAAAAGTGTTAAAGTATTCATACCCTTTGAACTTTTCCACATTTTTATCAAGTTACACCCACAAACTTAAATTTATTTTATTGGGATTTTATGTGTTAGACCAACACAAAGTAACAAGCATGTGCGAAGTTAAAAGAAAATGATAATGGTTTTCAAAATTTTTAATAATTTAAAATGTGAAAAATCTAGTGTGACCAATTGCCTTCAGAAGTCACCTAATAAGTAAACAGAGTCAACCTGTGTGCAATTTATTCTCAGTATAAATACAGTTGTTCTGTGAAGGTCTCAGAGGTTTGTTAGAGAACATTAGCGATCAAACAGCATCATGAAAACCAAGGAACACATCAGACGGGTCAGGAATAAAGTTATATATAGCGCTACTATATTCCTCAGAGCTTTACAGACATTAACATCACATAAAAAAAATATCCCAAACTCTGAACATCTCATGGAGCTCTGTTCAATCCAACATCCAAAAATTGAAGGAGTATGGCAAAACTGCAAACATACCAAGACATGTCCACCTAACTGACAGCCCAAGCAAGGAGAGTACTAATTAGAGAAGCAGCCAAAAGACCCATGGTCACTGAAGGAACTTCAGAAACCCACAGCTCAGGTGGGAGAATCTGAGCAGGACAACTATTACTGATGTACTCCACAAATCTGGCCTTTATGGAACAGTGGCAAGAAGAAAGCCATTTTTAAAGCAAGCATTAAGAATTCAAGTTGGCAGTTTGCCACAAGTCATGTAGGGGACACAGTAAACATGTGGAAGAAGGTGCTCTGGTCAGATGAGACCAAAGTTGAACTTTTTAGCCTAAATGCTAAATACTATGGGGGGGATTTATCATTAGGAAAATATTTGAAGTCAGTTTTGCTTCAGTCTGTGTTGGAGTACTTTCTGCCACATTTATCAAACGTCACAGGTTGTTTGATAAATGTGGCTTGTCCTTAAACCTAACACTTCTGTCTAGAGAAGCTACTCCACTTTTCCTACTCCACCCTCCTCCTGGAGTGAGATTGCGACTATTTTGCGACTTTTTTTAAAAAGTTGCAATGATAAATCTGGAGTGAAACTCATTAACATGGCTAACCACACCCACTTTTCCACCCATATTACAAACTGGAGTGAGTGGTGTACACATGCAAAAAGTCGCAAAAAAATGCGCAAAAAAGTCGCAAAAGCCCTATCGTGCGACTTTTTGAAGACAGAATTCTGGAGTGAAGGTGTGATAAATCAGGGCCTATGTGTGGCAGAAAACTAACATTGCACATCACCCTAAACACACCATTAAGTGAAACATGGAGGTTGGTGGTGGCAGCATCATGCTGTGTGGATGCTCTTCTTCAGCAGGGACAGGTAAGCTGATCAGAGTTGCTGCGAAGATTGAGGGAGGGAAAATACAGGCCATTCCTGGAGGAAAACCAGGTAGAGCTTGCAAAAGACTTGAGACTGGGGTGGAGGTTCACCTTTCAGCAGGACAATGACCCTAAACATACAGCCATGTATGTAATGTAAATACAGCATCAGACCCAAGCTTACTGTTTAAATATGGTAAAAAACCCAAGCTTAGAGCCATGACATAAATGAAATAGGGTCAAACTGACAGCATACATACATTAACAGAAACAAAATTGCTGTTTGGCTATGGTAACAAGCCCAACCTTACTGATTACATATGGAGCAGAACCAAGCTTACTGCATACACTATTATAAAATAACAGATCCAAGTTGCTGATAACTAAGCTGACTGCACAGATATAATTAGGCCTGTAATAAACTAACAGATTATCTGACCCATATCTGTCCAATTAGACCAGTAGTCGGTGTGTATAACAAAAGATCTGTGTGTGTAACTGGCCGTCTAACCAATGATTAGTCAGAAAATCTGTCAGATAACCTGTTGGTGTAAAACAGGCCTTAGGCTCTGGTCACATCTGCATCATAGCTTAACGAATGGCGTCAATCAGGCTCTGTTGCATTGTCCAACTGTGGTCATATCTGATGTTAAGCTTGACAAAACCAACATCACTACATAGATATGGTAACAGATCCAAATTCAATGCATAGATACTGTATATATATATATATATATATATATATATATGCCAAGGGTAATAAAGGGTCTTCACCTATTCACCTGAGCTGGAGTGCTGCCTTGTTTTCTGTGGATTTATCGTTTTAGGATACAATACCTGTTTTCCTGGAGGATTTCTGCACCCACATATTAATACTAACTGTGCCGCTGGACTTTCTGTTATTATATATATATATATATATACACTGTATCTTCTTATCTTCTGGGTCCCTCTGGCAGGCGTGTTCTGTGTGGTATCTCATCCAATGTGTAGTAAGTGTTTTCCTCCATTGTCTGCTGGGTCTCGCACTGTTAACTATAAAAGACGTTGATTTTTCAACACTATTGTTTCTACATCTTTTACTAAACTGCAATGTTTTTGTTCTGGTTTGTGATAAATTTGCCATATCCTGGTAATCCAGTCATAGTGCAGATCTATATGAGTGTAATATAGGTACATTTTATTTCTGTATAAAAGGTGCATCCAACTCAACCACAGGTCTTACAACCTGAACTTACAATTTATCATATCATAGATTGTCAGTTTGCTCATGATCTTACTAAAGGTACCTTTACATGAGGCGAAAATTGGTACGATTGAGCTACAAACCAGTCGTTTCTTGGTGTAGTGAACGTTTCAAAAATGACCATTTAGACGTGTCGATTATCTTTCACAAAATCATCATTTTGATTGCATATTCCATCATTTGTAAAGCAGAATGTTGCATTTATACAAATGTAATTGTGCGTGCAGTGAATGATTCCTGTTTACACGTAGGAAATGATTACGGTCCAACAATGATTTTTGTGCCCACACAAACGATCGAACCAATGAGAAATCTACCAATTGTCGGTTGTCGCTCTATCATTCATTGCTTTTACACTGCTCAGTAATTGTGCAGTTTCGCTCCATTTAAGAATAATTTACATATTAATTGCCTTGTGTAAAGGTATCTTTACTAGAGTTGAGTGAATCCTAAAAGATTTGGGGATTCGGAATTCGGCCCAAATTTTTCGCGGGATTCGTGGGTTCGGGCCGAATCACGAATCCCATTAAAGTCTATGGGAGACCCGAATATTTTTGCAGGGGCCAAAGGTTCTGCACAGTCAAGTTTGCCCCAACATCTGAAAACCTCAGAAAATGATGGAAACACCTTGGAAATGCATAGGAAACACCAGGGGCAGCATGTAGGGATGCCTCTGAGGCTCCCTAATTGCACCATTTTTTCTAAATCTGGCCAATAGTCTGGTGATGACCCCAAGGCAATTTTCAGGGACATGGTAATTGTGACCCACTTAAAAATGCTGCCCGACAACCTGGCGGTGAACCCCTGATTGTCTGTCTTTCAATAAGATTGCAGTGTAAAGCATGGTGGTGAGCCTCAGTAATAAGATTGCAGTGTAAAGCATGGTGGTGAGCCTCAGTATGACTTTTTAGATGGAGATTGCATGTGGTCACGTACTCCCTGGAACCCCATAGTCACCCCTTCTCTGATGTGCTACCCCAGAACATTCTCTGCCCCAATTCGCAAGACCTTTTGCAGTCTCCGTGTGCTGACAGTGGGGATTTACCAGTGTTGTCTGAGGAGGTGGTGGACAATGGCGAGACACAGGTGTTGGGGGGTGAGGTAGTTGTATGGGAAGCAAGTAACAGTGGGGACTCCTTGGGGGGACTTTCTCATGATGGGACAGATTCAATTGTGTTTAGAAAGGCTGATGGGCTTCCGTCAGCACTGTGTGTATAGAACCCCATGGCCTTTCATAAAAATAGTCTGGCGATGACCCCAAGGCAATTTTCAGGGACACGGTAATGGTGACCCACTTAAAAATGCTGCCTGACAACCGGGCGGTGAACCCCTGATTGTCTGTCTTTCAATAAGATTGCAGTGTAAAGCATGGTGGTGAGCCTCAGTAATAAGATTGCAGTGTAAAGCATGGTGGTGAGCCTCAGTATGACTTTTTGGATGGAGATTGCATGTGGTCACGTACTCCCTGGAACCCCATAGTCACCCCTTCTCTGATGTGCTACCCCAGAACATTCTCTGCCCCAATTCGCAAGACCTTTTGCAGTCTCAGTGTGCTGACAGTGGGGATTTACCAGTGTTGTCTGAGGAGGTGGTGGACAATGGCGAGACACAGGTGTCGGGGGGTGAGGTAGTTGTATAGGAAGCAAGTTACAGTGGGGACTCCTTGGGGGGACTTTCTCATGATGGGACAGATTCAATTGTGTTTAGAAAGGCTGATGGGCTTCCGTCAGCACTGTGTGTATAGAACCCCATGGCCTTTCATAAAAAATTTGGTTACAAAGCCGCATGACTCCTGAAAAATTGTTTTTAGAAAGCCGGATGACTTTCCTGAAAAATTGTTAGTAGAAAGACGGATGACTTTCCTGAAAAATTGTTAGTAGGAAGCCGGATGACTTTCCTGAAAAATTGTTGCATATGCAACTCAGATGAAGAGGAGGAGGAGGAGGAGGAAAGCAAGCAATTTAGGAGGTAGCCTGAGGTGGGGATGAGAACTGGGGGGATATCCATGACCTGTTCATCTTGATGAATGTGAGGATGTCGGCGTTGTCGGTGAACAGGCGCGTCCATTTGTCCGTAATGATACCCCCGGCGGCACTAAAAACCCTTTCAGACAGTACACTTGCAGCAGGGCAGGCAAGCACCTCAAGAGCGTACTGCGCAAGTTCTGGCCACCTGTCCAGCTTGGCCAGCCAGTAATTATATGGCGTGGAGTTATCAGTCAGGACGTTGGTCTGGTCCGCGACATACTCCCTCACCATCTTGTGGTACTGTTCCGCCCTGCTCTGTCTGCCCTGTGGCTGTGTCGTACTGTCTTGCTGGGGTTTAAGAAACTTGGCAAAAGCATGGAATAGTGTACCCCTGCCCTTGGCGCCTACACTGACTTTCCCCCTCCTCTCCTCTCCAACTTCAGCCACTGCAGTCCGCCCCCTGTTGCTCGACTGGTCTGGAAAGGCCTGTAGCAGTTTCTGAACCAGGGCCTTGTGGTAGAAAGTGACTCGGGTGCTCCTTTCCTCCACGGGTATAAGTTGGGCAAACTTGTCCTTGTAGCGTGGGTCAAGGAGGGTGTACACCCAATAGTCATTGGTGGACAGTATCCTCTTGACCCGGGGATCACGACAAAGACAGCCAAGCATAAAGTCTGCCATGTGCCCTACTGTGCCAACACGCAAGCCTTCAGCCTCCTCACTTAGCGGACTCTCCATCTCCTCCTCCCCCCTTCCTCCGACCCCAATTCATCCTCCTCAGCCCATACCCGCTCAACAGGTAGCATGGAATCACCCCCTGATGCATGGTGCCCAAGAGTTTCTTCCTCCTCCTCAGCCTCCTCCTCCTCCTCCTCAGTTTCGCGCTGCGAAACTGACAACAGGGTGCTCTCAATGTCACTGTCTTCCCCCACCTCCTGTGACACTGCTGAATCCTCAGATCTTAGGTTCCTCAAGGAGTTCTGGATGAGGCACAACAGAGGGATGGTGACACTGATGATGTGTGCATCACCACTGACCATCTCTGTTGCCTCCTCAAAGGGACCTAAGACCTGGCAGATGCCAGCCATCCACGTCCACTCCTCAGCATAGACATGAGGAAGCTGCCTGGCCTGACTACCACCTCGGGGGATCAGATGGCAGTCTACAACTACCCTGCGTTGTTGGTACACCCTGGCTAGCATGTGTAACGTCGAATTCCAACGCGTGGGAACGTCACACAGCAGCCGGTGAACAGGGAGTTGTAGCCGCCCTTGCACAGTCCTGAGGGTTGCGGCATCGGTGGTGGACTTGCGAAAATGGGCGCATATGCGCCGCACCTTGGTGAGCAACTCACTCAACTGGGGGTAGGTCTTGAGGAACCGCTGGACCACCAAGTTGAGCACGTGGGCCATGCATGGCACGTGAGTCAGCCCACCAAGATGCAGAGCCACCACCAGGTTACGCCCATTATCGCAGACCACCATTTCTGGCTGAAGGTTCAACGGCGCCAGCCACACATTGGTCTGCCCCCTGATGCCCTGTAAGAGCTCTTCAGCCGTGTGCCTCCTATCCCCCAGGTTCAGCAGTTTCAGGACTGCCTGCTGCCGCTTCCCTACCACAGTGCTGAAACTGCTGGCCATCGAGGAAATGAGACTTGACGATTGGGGCATCACTGCCACTTTGGAGGAGGAGGAGGTGGAGGAGGAGGTGGAGGCATAATGTGCCGGAGACACACAGAAGGAACTATGTCCCGCAATTCGTGGTGTGGGTAGCACATGTGCAGCCCCACGATCGGTCTCTGCCCCAGCCGCCACCAGATTGACCCAATGTGCCGTGAGGGAGATGTAATGTCCCTGGCCACCGGTACTCGTATCTGTGGTCATGTGGACTTTACCACAAACTGCGTTTTTAAGAGCGTGGGTGATGTTCTCAGATACATGCCAGTGCAGGGCGGGGACGGCACATCGGGCAAAATAGTGTCGGCTGGGGACAGAGTAACGGGGGGCTGCCACCTCCATAAGGTTGCGGAAGGATTCTGTCTCCACAAGCCTGTACGGCAACATTTCCAAACTAATCAGCTTGGCGATGTGCACATTTAGAGCTTGCGCATGGGGGTGGGTGGCTGCGTACTTGCGCTTGCGTTCAAATGTCTGCAGTAGAGACAGTTGAACGCCGCACTGGGACACATGAGTGGAGGAGAGGGAGGGAGATGGAGCTGGAGGGGTCCTTTCGGGGCTGGAGGCTGCAACGTCCTGGCTTGGACGAGACACAGTTGCTGGACTAACTGTGTCAACGTCACCAGCTGACAGAAGTGCAAACCATTTGGTGGGGTGTTTTCTCTCCAAATGTTTGCGCAGGCTACTAGTGGTCAGGTTGTTGCGTTTTGAACCCCTGCTCATTGACGTGTGGCACAGCTTGCACACCACCAAACGAGGATCGGCCTCATCATCCTTACAGTACTCCCAAACTAAGGAGTGGCGCATAGTACGGGCTGGAGCGTGACCTCTAGGAGCACTTGGGGAAGTAGTGACTCGGCCCTGGCTTCTCCCTCGTCGCAGCCCTCTGGCTCTCTCAACAGCTTGTGGTGCTGATGTCATCTCACAGTCTGAACCACTGCCTCCAGTTGCCTCATCCACCCAAGTAGGATCTGTCCCCTCATCATCCCCCAGGTCTTCCTCAGACTCCACAGTGACGTCCCTGACAACTACCTCCGACAACAGTGTCTCGTCGTCATCTTCCACCAGCTTCTCAGACGCCACTGCTAACTCCCCACTCTCATAACCCGGAGACTGCAAAAGGTCCTGAGAATCAGGGCATAGCAGCTCGTCCACTGGCACATCAGGGAAGTGGTGGCTGAAGAGTTCCATGGATAAATTTTGTCTGTGGGACATACCCCTAGAGGGTTCTGGCTGGGGAGAAGGAGGGCGAGTTGGAGGACAGACACCCTGGCTCAGAGAAGTCGACTGGCTGGATGAGGGGGCAGACGAAGCGTGGCTGGACGTGCTCTCTGCAATCCACTGAACCACCTCCTGTTGTTGTTTGGGGTCTGTCAGAGCTGTAGGACGCTGCCCTACCAACTTCTGGAATTGACCAGGCAACCTGACCTTACGTGTTTCCACTGTACCCACAGCAGCCGGCACTGTGTCACCACGCACACCACGGTCATCACCGCTGACCACTGCACCACCATGATTCCCACCTCTCCCTCCACGACCACCTCTTCCACCTCTCCCAGCTCTTCCCCCTCTCCCCCTGACACTGGGGTTCTCCATGTGCACAGTAGCAGTATTATATTATTATAATTGTAAAGGATCAATACGGTATCTATAGACTCTGAGGTATATAGCAGGCTGATGAAATGTATTCACTAGTCACTGCACCGTGTATTACGGATCAGTGAAATTAAACGGACAATGTAGATAGATATGCAGGTACGATTATTTTCAGACCTATCCAAAAAAAGATGTACGCAGTTTGCGCAAATAAAACGGGAATCCACAGATCAATACGGAATCTATAGACTCTGAGCAGGCTGATGAAATGTATTCACTAGTCACTGCAACGTGTATTACGGATCAGTGAAAGTAAACGGACAATGTAGATAGATATGCAGGTACGATTATTTTCAGACCTATCCAAAAATAGATGTACGCAGTTTGCGCAAATAAAACGGGAATCCACAGATCAATATGGTATCTATAGACTCTGAGGTATATAGCAGGCTGATGAAATGTATTCACTAGTCACTGCAACGTGTATTACGGATCAGTGAAATTAAACGGACAATGTAGATAGATATGCAGGTATGATTATTTTCAGACCTATCCAAAAAAAGATGTACGCAGTTTGCGCAAATAAAACGGGAATCCACAGATCAATACGGTATCTATAGACTCTGAGGTATATAGCAGGCTGATGAAATGTATTCACTAGTCACTGCAACGTGTATTACGGATCAGTGAAATTAAACGGACAATGTAGATAGATATCTAGGTACGATTATTTTCAGACCTATCCAAAAAAAGATGTATGCAGTTTGCGTAAATAAAACGGGAATCCACAGATCAATACGGAATCTATAGACTCTGAGGTATATAGCAGGCTGATGAAATGTATTCACTAGTCACTGCAACGTGTATTACGGATCAGTGAAATTAAACAGACAATGTAGATAGATATGCAGGTACGATTATTTTCAGACCTATCCAAAAAAAGATGTACGCAGTTTGCGCAAATAAAACGGGAATCCACAGATCAATACGGTATCTATAGACTCTGAGGTATATTGCACGCTAATGAAATGTATTCACTAGTCACTGCACAGTCATGCACAGGAATATATCTGTTTAGATATGTATAGTTTGATCTATGTGGCTGGACAAGGTGTACCAGGCATAGCTCTACACAGAATACAGGCTTACAGTATATACTGTATACTGTTTTTCAGAGTATAAATAGTCTTTAAAAAGACTGTTGAGGCTTCCTATCCTAACTCCTAACTGCTTGCTGCACACACTACACGAGCTAACACTGTCTCTGTCTGTCTCTTCTCCTTCCCAAAAGCACAATGAGGCTGATGCTGCAGGTCCCTTCCTTATGTAAATTTAGGTCACATGTCACTGCCAGCCAATCACTGCTGGGGAGGTATAGGGGCTGTTACATCACAGCAGGCGTTCCCACAGGCTTCCCTTTGATGCTGATTGGCTGAAAAAAACGGGCATTTCAAACTGGCAGTGACGCACGAATCATCACGAGTCCTCGCTGGCTCGGGATGCCGAGCCGAGCCGAAGAGGGCAATATTCGTGCGAATCCCGAATATTGCCGCTTCGGCTCGCTCATCACTAATCTTTACTTACTGACCAGGAGCTTCAGCTGGAAGGCCACCTGTCATGCAAAAGTTCTGACATGGTCTCCTCCAACCAGTCTTCTGATTCAGTAAAGGAGGGCTGGTTGGCTGGTAGTACAACTATTAGGCTCTATGTAACCTTTAGAGTTCTAGAATGTATTTTATAACACTGACATAATTCATAGCATCATAAATCAATATAATGCTATACGACCCCATCAATGTTGGGAGGTCAGTACGGGAGCTTCAGCAGACACACGCTGTCAGTTCAATGCGTTGAACTCCCTCGTGTGAAATCAGCCTTACATATAGCATTTTTGTAATATGTTTTAAAATGCATTCGATAAATGCGAAAGTGCCATAGCTAAATTGTAGTCACAGATCCCAGGTCTAAACTTAAAAGCAGACAAGCAGTAAGATTTGAGAAAAAAATTGTCACAATTCATGGCCAACTTACAAATACTGCTCAATTTATATTTCATTTTCTTAAAAATACTCCTGAACCTATACTTCTCCAGTCAAATATATGAGACAAAGCAACAGAAAGTTGTTGTGTCAATTATATGAGTGTTTGAGTTACATTTTCCAAAAATATTCTTAGTGTAACTGCCATGTTTTCATTAAAAAAAGTTTTAGCATATGTTACTGTTGCTGCAGCATTATGCATAAAGCAGTCTTTAGTTTCTTCACATACCACTGTTTTCCTTGAGTTGTTCCCTTAGTTATGGCTCTTTTAACCCCCACAAGATGGCTCCCCTGCCAGTTCTCTGAGACCAAAACTGCCTTCCTTAATTTCCCATACACACAGGAAGCTGTAGACAGTAGCTTTCTGCCAGCCAATCAGATTGGATTACTGAGAGACACGCCTCCTCACTCGGAAGCCTAATGCAGTGCCCTTCTGTCTTTTGTTTATACTAAAGGGAAGAGAGACAAGCCTTAGCTATGGCCTTTTAAGGGGCCAGTGGAAAGGGAGCTGGTATTATAAAGTAATTACAGATCTTTTGACAGTCGTTGACAGACAAACTCAGGTATACATGCCTAGCTCTAATAAACTAGCAAATAAAAAAACATGACAGTTACACTTTAAAAGTATCATAGATTTTATACCTTTTATAGTTACTTTACCTATGCCCTCCCCTCCAAAATACCTTAAAGCTCTATAGTGCAGCCTGCAAATACAGAAGCCTTTCACATTTATAAATGACCCATACAACAAAGTAGCTGCCATAAGGTTATTACCACTTTTGCAATTGCACAACTTAATGAACACTTTCTGGAGAAAGAAACCAGGACGCCCCTATAACACATAGTTTATAAAGCAAATAATTGCTGCCTCTAGCTTCCTTATGGATGCCAAGATCTATAAAACTACTATAAATGTCTATTCTTACTAATCCTGATAAACCAGATGCATCATCAGTTTATATATTCTAATAAAACAAGATTTTTCAGTCTAAAACATGTGCATTGGTACATGCCATAGCTGATCTAGGGAAACATGGATACATGGGAATATTATATTACATTGACTATAACATTTGACGAGTGCAATAGACCTCAGCTTTCTTTGTTCGAGTGTGTTGCCATCTTTGGCCTTCATATCTGGATAGATCTGTATTCCAGTGATTTCTTGCTTTGTTGTATTTTATCAGTTGACTAGCTAGTAGGTGCTAGGATGAAATATACCGCAGCTTCTTCAGGGTTTCTTAGTGCTGGAATGCGGCTTAGCGCCTCCCATCATCTTAGGTAATGAAGGTAGTGGTATAGGCTATGCCAGATGATGATAGGCGTATGCCTAGTTACAAATCTAAATAAGTAATTAAACATTTACAAGGTACACTTATGACTCATGGAATAAAGTAGGCCCATGAACTCAAATGCCTCCCAAACTTGACAGCTCAATATGTTAGCCTTATTTCATCAAAGGTGACATTCACATCAACTCAAATCTAAAGTGGTACATGTATGTAAATAAACACATTATTATATGTTAGGAGCTATCTTCTAATGACATCTTGAAGCTACAGTTGGATCTCCAATTCCCTGTGTTTGGCCTTCAAAATTGTCAGCAGTTAGCGTCTGTTTCTGACAGCCTGTAGTTTTGGGTTTGTCTTCTGAGGCAATCATGAGTCAGGGACCTTTAAATTCCTTGTGGGGATTTTATCATAAGGGTAATTTGAAGTCAGTTTTGCAGTAGTCCTTATTGGAGTATTTTGCACCAAATTTGTCAAATAGCGTGTTTGTTAAATTTAGCTCATTTTTAAACCAAACACTTTTATGTAGAAATGCTACTCCAGTTTCTCCCCCTATACACATATACTATATACTATAGCACTGTAAATCTGATGGGTAGCAATATATAACTAAGTTCAGCAAGTTTTAGGCAAAAAAAATCTATATTTCCTCATTTCCCTGGTTGTCTTCTGGCCTTTGTTTACATGCAGTAATAACAATCTCTGCCCCTCCCTCCTCCCCCCTTCTCTGCAAAGGCAGTGAATATAAGTGATGTGAGTACGTCTGCCTGCTGGGATACTCAGCAGCATGTTGTTTGTGTAGGACTACAAGTCCCAGTTGTACAATGACACTGCTGATACACACAGGAAATTCTCCCTACCTGTTCTTGTACAATTCCTCTATAGCTCCTTGCCCAGCATTTGTCTCCTCTCACTGCTGCAGCTAAAGCCTTGAGCCCTCAGTGTGTTCTGGCTGAAGGGGTTAATGTTTTATCTGAAGGAATCCAGGGAGAGAGAAGATAGCAGCCCGGCAAAGAAAGGGGGCGTGGCCAGTGACGTCTCGTGTACAGACTCTTATCTGAACTCTGAGGCTTGTACACAAAACATCACAGACCAGGGAGATAAGCTGACATCACAGGTCATGTGACCCTCAATCAACTCTGAGAAACCAGCAGCTTTAGAAACACAAACTATATGGGAAAGTTGTTATACCTGACAAGTTAGTAACATATAAAGAACAAAAAAATAACTCGGACAACCCCTTTAAAAAAAAAAAAAAAGTCCCAGTCATAAATTCGGAGTGAAACTAATAAATATAGCTTTATAAATAAAGAAACAGCAGCACTAGTGAAAGTGAACACATGGGTGCAATCCATCCAGGCTGTAGGTTGTTGAGCCCATATAGATCCAATACTCCCATGTAAGCACATGTCACATTGCTTGAAAAATGCCTAATTGTGTTGGGCTGAAACGTTGCAAGTGGGGTGAATAAAGCAGTCCCCATTTATTTCACCTATTTGGAGTGCTGCCTTATTCTGAGCTATTTAATAAATATAGCTAAGCATGCCCACTTTTCCACCTATTTTTCACAACTGGAGTGGTGTAAAAATGAAAGCAGTTCCAAAAATAAAGTTATCTAAAAGTTACCTAAAAGTTTTTTGCAAAAGACCTATTTTGCAACTTTTTGAAGACACAATTCTGAAGTCATTTCATGAGGGAACTGCTTTTTATGCAGTTATTTAGTATGTTGTAGAGTAGATTAAATGTTCAATGCCCCCCCCCCTTTAAATTGGACACAAGACTAGAAAATCTTGTATAGGTTTAGAAAAACATGGGAGATTTTTCAAAACTGGTGTAAAGGAAAACTGGCTTAGTTGCCCATAGCAGCCAATCAGATTCCACCTTTCATTTTTTTACAGCTCCTTTGGAAAATGAAAGGCGGAATCTGATTGGTTGCTATGGACAACTAAGCCAGTTCTACTTTACACTAGTGTTGATAAATCCACCCCATGGCTACTTTGTTCCAGAAACAGTAGCATAGCTGTCCACAGGTTACATGCAGTATTGCAGCCCAGTTCCATTGACTTCAGAGGAGCTGAGCTGCAATGCCAGACACAACCCATGGACAGGTGTGGTGCTGTTTGTTGAAGGAAGCAGCCATGTTTTTCTGATCCTCTAAATACCTAATAAAAAGCTATAGCTTATATGATCTATTGTATGTAATCCTTATGTAATGAGTTAGCAGCTAGTAGTGTGCTTTTTTAGTGTTATCTTTAAGATCATCCTTGATGAAGATCTCCAGTTCTGAAGCTCTACAATTACTAGCAATTAGCTACAGATAATCATACACATTTGTTAAGCTTTTTTCCCACCTTCAATTGTCTTTGGCAGGTCATTTAATGGATGGGTGCCTATCCTGGCTGGGGCTATGGAAGAGGAAGGCTTGACTTCCGGAATGCTGCATTTTAGACACCATGTAGACTGGTTTTGTTTGTTTTCCTCTGCAGGTAGAAAAGAAGATTGCTAGTATATATTACCTACAAAGCATTAGCCGGTGGCGAATGTAACACCTGTGTTGCCCCAGGCACAGGGTCTTTACTCATCAGCAACAAGTTAGCGGTCAGCCACCACTAACCCATATCCACTCTAGCAAAAAGCTGCCCTTTAAAGCACTTAACTGATCTCACTTGTCAAGGACAGTAATCCAGTTAATGTAGCATTTTGACAATGGAGCAGAACAGGCTTTTTTCTCGGTGGCAATCAGTTATTGTTACATCTGACAGTTTGGCTGAGATTTGTTTGTTATTTAAACATCATCAACACATCCTTAACGACTTTGGTTTCTCTCCTTATCAGTGACTAACAAGAAAGTAATGCGTACCCAAGACTTGAGCAGATGGAAGCTCATGAAAGTCAAGAAATGTTACGAAGGTATTCTTCTTCAGGGGTTTAGTGACAACTGATTATCTTATTCAAAGCTTAGGCCTCTTTCACACTAGCGGCAGCACGGATCCGGCACCTAAAGGGTGCCAACGGATCCGTGCTGCCGCTGATACATGTGTGGAGCCGGAGCAGCGCTCCGGCCCCACACATGTTGACACAGACATTGGGACAGAAATACATACAAACATACAGACATACATATACATACACATACATACTTACATACTCCAGCCAGGGACGCCGGCAGAACGTCTTCACGCGCCTCCTGCGCGCAGTGATGAGGATTCCCCACAGCGCCCTCTGCTGGGCGCAGTGGGGAAACGTCATAGCTGCGCGCAGGAGGCGCGTGAAGACATGCTGCCGGCGTCCCTGCCTGGAGTATGTAAGTATGTATGTGTATGTATATGTATGTCTGTATGTTTGTATGTATTTCGCAGTGATGAGGATTCCCCACAGCGCCCTCTGCTGGGCGCAGTGGGGAAACGTCATAGCTGCGCGCAGGAGGCGCATGAAGACATGCTGCCGGCGTCCCTGCCTGGAGTATGTGAGTATGTATGTGTATGTGTATGTATGTCTGTATGTATTTCTGTATTTCTGTGTAGCCGGATCCGGAATGACCTCCCCATTGCAAGTCAATGGAGGACAGATCCGGATTACTGGTGTGTCACACCAAACAGATCCGTCCCCATTGACTTGCATTGGGGGTCATTCCGGATCCATCTTGGTGCGGATGCCTGGACCGGAGAGAAAACCGCAGCATGGTGCGGTTTGTTCTCCGGTCTGAAGACGGAACGGAATGCTTTCAGGAGCATTCCGATGTCTTCAGTTCAGTTTTGTCCCCATTGACAATGAATGGTATCCGGAACTCAATACCGGAATTTAAAAACGCTAGTGTGAAAGTAGCCTTAGATAGAAGTTGGTTGATGGTTGAAGAGCAGTTGTAAAACAATCATCTGGTGAACAATCATTTCACAGACTCACCAATACACATTCAATAGCTGTCTAAGGAAGAATTGTTTGGCCAACAGCTATCCCTCTCAACTCCCCTCATACACGTCCAAGTTTGGTCTAGCCGAAGGTTTATGTATATTAAATGGGAAACGGCGAGAAAGCCACTGCCAGACACTTCTGGTGGCAGCTTAACTCCTAAGAGACCAAAAGGATCAGGCTGACTTCATTTCAGACGATGATGATCTGTCATCGGTCAGCAATAAAAATTTTTAGTTAATAAATTTCACCAAACAAACCATAGTTTTGGTTGAAATTGTTTTGATCAACTTTAGTCTAATGTATGTGGCCACTTTTATGGTCTTTTTACATGTCCTTATGTGGGGAAACAAGTGCTAGTTGACCATATAACAAGATGATTGCTACACGTTTAAAAAGCCTTTACAATGGCTGATGGAAACCGTATGGCAGGACAGATGATCATTCTACAATTGTTCGTTCCCTCGTACACATTTCCTTATTTCAGCAGTATATCCCCTGTTTAGACAGGAGGTGTGTTACTGACCAGCAATAATTTTTAAGCCCACATAAAGGATCTGATCAGCCGGCAAATTAGTATTTGCTTGTTAGTTGGTTACATAGTTATTATAGCTGTTTACATTGCGCAATTTTGGGGAAAAGGGCTTTAATTCATCCTGATATACTGTATATCTGACTTTTTAGTAAAATTGTGCTGATGGACAAATTAATCAAGGGTGACGTTATAGAGGATGCAGAGGTCACAGTCACACAGTCACACCCAAACTTTGGCTCCTAAGGATAATTGCCTGCTCATTATAGGAGTTGAAAGCTGCATTTACATGCAGCAGTGACCTCTACTGTATGGGGATGAGCAATTGCTAGCATGATCCCTTATCCCCATACACATGCATTGTTTCTTTGCAGAAGGTTGCTCTTTAGATATCATGATCTGCTGCCTAGAAACAATGATTTGGTGTCTGCACCAGCAATGCTTTCACCTGATGAACAAGTGTTTGCTCATTCATCAGGTGATCGTTGGCACCTTTAGGCTACTTTCACACTGGCGGCAGGCCTGATCCGGCAGGTGAAGGGTGCTGCCGGATCAGGCCTGCCGCAGTGACATGTGTGGAGCCGGAACCGCGCTCCGGCCCCACACATGTCACACAGTACATACATACACATAAACATAAACATACACACACATATAGACATACAAACACACATACATACTTACATGCTCCCCGGCAGGTCTTCGGAGCGTCAGAGGGACAGGACGGCTCACACAGGTCACGATTCCGCACAGCGCCCTCTGCTGGGCGCCTGGTGGAATCATGACGATTCCACCAGGCGCCCAGCAGAGGGCGCTGTGGGGAATCGTGACCTGTGTGAGCCCTCCTGTCCCTGACGCTCCGAAGACCTGCCGGGGAGCATGTAAGTATGTATGTGTGTTTGTATGTCTATATGTGTGTGTATGTTTATGTTTATGTGTGTGTCTGTGTCTGTATGTGTCTATGTGTAGCCGGATCCGTAATGGACTCCATTGAAAGTCAATGGAGGGCGGTTACCATTATGGTCACACCAGACGGATCCACCCCCATTGACTTGCATTGGGGGTCATTCCGGATCCGTCTTGGTGCGGATGCCTGGACCGGAGAGCAAACCGCAGCATGCTGCGGTTTGTTCTCCGGTCTGAAGACGGAACGGAATGCTTTCAGGAGCATTCCGTTGTCTTCAGTTCAGTTTTGTCCCCATTGACAATGAATGGGGACAAAACTGAAGCGTTTTATTCCGGTATTGAGCCCCTATGACGGATCTCAATACCGGAATTTTAAACCGCTAGTGTGAAAGTAGCCTTAGACAGGGCAATTCCTAATAAAACTCCGTCCTGATAATTGCCCCAATTATTGGCCAGTGTAAAGGGGCCTTAAAAGGGTTTTCAAAGTTATATTTATTGATGACCTATCCTCAGGATAGGTCATCAATATCAGATCGGGGGGTTTGACACCCGACACCCCCGCCGATCAGCTGTTTGAAGAGAAAGTGCACGACAGGGGTGTAGCTATAGGGGGTGCAGAGGTAGCAGTCGCTACCGGGCCCAGGAGCCTGAGGGGCCCCAAAGATCCTTGTGCCGCATAAGAAGACACACAAAGTACTGAGGGAAGGGGGGCCCCAAGCTGAACTCTTGCACCAGGGCCCATGAGCCTTTAGCTACGCCCCTGGTGCACGCCATGCCAACGCTGTCTCCTCTTTATTGTTTACCTGCTCGCCGTAACATCCGCAGCGGTGAGCAGGTGTAATTACACCTAACCATCCCATTCATTTCAATGGGACGGATCACTCCTGTACAAGTGTTTGAGAACGAGCCCTCCCATTGAAATGAATGGGACGGTTAGGTGTAATCTGATCTGATAGGATAGGTCATCAATAAATATAACTTGGGCAACCCCTTTAATAAGTGTAAGTGTTGCCTAATAGATGGATTGTTCTATTATAGAAATTTATCATATAGATGTTTGTATTTATTATCTAACTGTGTAGTTTAATATGCTGGGAACTCATTAACAATCAGTCCTTTGAACATTGTCACTAGAGAACATCTCATAGACCAGCTGAAAGCCTGTGAGAAGTGAACACCATTTACTCATCATCAATGAGAAACTGGTTACAAAATCTGTATGTGCAGCAATGAGCTTTTCCAACTGTCTGGTTTTATTATTACTATTATTAACACCCTACACAACAAAAACTTTCATTGTTGCCCTGATCCATTCCCATCTTGATTACTGTAACTCATTATTAATTGATCTCCCCCTCACCAGACTCTCCCCTTTCCAATCTATCCTTAATGCAGCAGCCAAGCTCATCTATCTGTCTAATCACTCTGATGCCTCCGCCCTGTGCCAGTCATTGCACTGGTTGCCCATACAGTACAGGATTCAATTTAAATTGCTCATTCATACCTACAAAGCTCTCCACAATGCTGCACCGCCCTATATCTCCTCCCTCATTTCTGTCTACCATCTTACCTGTGATCTACGCTCTGCAGATGATTTACACCTAACATCCACCATAACCCGAACCTCTCCTTCCTGTCTCTAAAACTTCTCCTGAGCTGACCCAGTTCTCTGGAATGCCCTACCCAAAGTAATTAGGTTAATTCACAATTTAGACAGTTTTAGGTGCTCCCTAAAAACATATTTTAAATTGGCCTATCACGTCCCCTAATCCAACTCTTCTCCATTCACCCCCCCAACCCCTCCCCCCTTCTCGTTCATCATTCTCCTGGACACTATCCACCACACACAATACACTCAGAAGCACTACAGATATCAGCTGGTGACCAGCTCATGCAGCTTTATATCTACTCCTCTTGTGTTCAGATGGCTGGTCCATTGTACAAAACAAGCACTTTTTACCTTTTATGTCACCCCATCTCCTAATAGATTTTAAGCTCTTATAAGCAGGGATCTCATTCCTCTTTTTTGATTGTTGACTTGTTTGTTGCTAAGTAATGTATGACTCTGATTGTAAAACACTGTGGACTATGTTGGCACTATATAAATAAAGATGATTATTATTATTACATGACACAGTTCTAACCAGATTGTTGGATTACATCATACAGTGGATCATTTATGTGTTAAATGGGTTCTCCCAGTTACAGAAATGAATGACCTATCCTCAGGATAGGTCATCAGTATCAGATCAGTACCGGTCAAACCCCCACCATCCACACCAATCAGCTGTGCCATTTCTAGCACCAGCATACTAAAGCTGAGGTGCAGTAACTCTGTCTTCCTTGAGCTGCATACACTGTATAGTGTACCATGCCGCAGCTACCCAAAACAGCTACTCAGTGGGGTGCTGGGTGTTGGACCCCTACTGATCTGATATTGGTGACCTATCAGGAGGATAGCCCGGAGAACCTCTTTAGGATCTTTTAGATTATCTTGATAACTAAATAATCTGAAAATTCAACATCCTTTACTGCTACCTTTTGGTCTTTTAGAGTATATGAAAGATCTAGACACCAACACAAGTAATACATTGTGAGATGGATTTTTTTTAATACTACATCTATCTTAATACTTTCTTATTTAGGAAAAACTATTTAATAAAGTAGTGTTATTTGTCTCAATTGGTGAGATGTAACCTTCAGGAGCACTAATACAGTACCTAAATTCTGAACAATTTCTAGATGGGCCAGAACTATTCCCCCACCGTTTAGTGAAGACACAGATGTTCACTATCTTATTGGCTATTAGAGCAGTCTGTAGGTGACATATCTGCGTGAAGTTGTTCTCACTTTTAGAAGACATCTCTTGATGGACCAATAAATGAATCAAGAAATGTCAGACTCCACCTTTGTTGTCTATATCGTAGCATGTTTTACTATACCATTGTGGTAAGAACCCTGAGAAATGAATCCTTGGCTACAAAGGACACAAGGGAAAACATCTGTGTACTGAGTGAAAAGATGGGGGCAGGGTTTGAATAGTTGTTGTAGTCTACCTCAGCAAACATTATCACTCCAGCTGCTGTCTGAATTGTGTAAGAAAAGGTGTGGGTAAGACCTGATAATTAACACTTCAGTTTGGGGCCCCCATGACAGATTGTTCGCTTTCGGGCTTCCGAGAATGTATTTTTCATTGACGGGAGACAAAGTGACTATTGAAACCCAGTTATGGAAAAACTTTAGCTCTTTCACAAACAACGTGCATGCATTGTAAAGCTAAACACCTTTTTGAAATCCAGCGAGTTAAGATTCAAATGCTAGTTTTACAATACCGAATAATTTTACATCTCCTTTCACTAGAGGTCCTCGGAGGCTTCTTTTCAGAGGTGAGAGAAAAGCAAATGTGACATGACTAGGTGTCATACCTCTGCTAATTATAATATGCTTATGCTGCAGGGCATGTCGTTGTAACACAAGAAAATTACACAGTTTCATTCTGTTCCTTGCAACCTGCATACAAATTAGCACTTCAAAATCTAACTAATAATGGTAATATTTTGCTTGAAATACGCCCCTAATTACTTTTTCAGCAACTGCAGAAATTAAGCACTAATAATCACAATCAAACATAACAGTACTAAAATTCTGCATTTAAGAGCGTAGACAATAGGTAGGATGCTAAATGGCTGTTATATGATGATGCTACTCCCATGTAAAATCAGCTTAGCACGGGCCCATGATCAATCAGGGGACATCACATGATCTGTTTTGAAAGCTTCAGTGTCCTTTACATAGACTCCTACTGCTTTTTGCTTGTCTGCAATGGCAAGCTTTATATGGATGCATGCTAAAACAGTAAACTATAAAACAAATGCAGATACAGTATATAGCAGAAAAACTATTGCAGTCCAGGGGTGGATCCTTTTCTAGCATAATGACAAAAGTGAGATCCACCATCATTTTTCTATCGTTCAGTTTTATGGCATAACACCTCTTTTATTGGCATTCACGACAGGCCTCAAGTACTTAATTAACCTCTGTATCGCAGGTGAGTCAAAACTCTAACTCACTATAATACCACTCCTGGGATCCAGGCTGAATGCATGTCTACCTGAGAACCATACAAGGTTGCCCACTCCCACATACCATTCAATGAATCCAGAAGAGGAGACAGCACTCCCATAGAGTTCTCAATTATTATTATTTCTATGGTTGAAACCAATCCAAATCTTTAATTCTGTCACTGAGATGTAGACTTTTTTGTGGTTTGGATTATCATCTGGTCACATAAATCAAATACTGTTTAGTTTCAGGTGGCCAAACCTTTAATCATTTTTGGTACAGGTATTCATGTTTCTAGTAGTACATATCCTGAGACAGCACAGCATCTCTACACATCCCACTACCATTACCATATTTAACTGTTGGTTTGATGTTATTTATGGTGTATTGAAATAATAGGACCAGTGTTGTCTATTAGTCCATACACCAACAGTGTCGGACTGGCGTGCCTAGGGCCCACCAGTAAAATTTATTTGGGGGGCCCACCATATGGATATATTCAAATATTACCTGCTCACATAGCAGTAAGATGCTACCAAATGATTGAATATGGGGGTCCCTGCATAGAGAAGGTAGATCCTGGGGAAAAGAAGACACTGGTAGCTTTCCTCTATACAGTACCTAGAAGTCATCTCAGCTCTGATCGTGTCTATAATAATAATGAACTGGGGAGAAGAGGACACTGGCTAGCTTTCCTCTACACCTAGAAGTCATCTCAGCTCTGATCGGGTCTATAATAATACACTGGGGAGAAGAGGACACTGACTAGCGTTACTGTATACCTAGAAGTCATCTCAGCTCTGATCGTGTCTATAATAATAATGAACTGGGGAGAAGAGGACACTGGCTAGCTTTACTGTACACATAGAAGTCATCTCAGCTCTGATCATGTCTATAATATAATAATCTGGGGAGTCTCTTTAATAATCTATCAAGTTTTTTATATGAACATGGGCTGGTTGAGGTGCGGTACATTGAATATATGTATGTAGTGCAGTAAGTCTACTGTGTTATGTGCCACTTGTGCAGGGGGTGGGAGACTAGGGGCCCATCTTGCTCAGGGGTCCACTGGGGGATCCACCTGTACTCCTGTGAGCCAGTCCGAGCCTGTACACCAATAGTAATACACTGTGTGGATTGTCAAGGGATCCTACTGCAAATGTGAGATGAGTACTAGATAACTTTGAATAGCAATACTTTCTGCTTTACCTTGTGATTGGTTCATTTTTGTCCCATCATTTTCTTATTTAAAAGTCATCACATTTAATGTTATCTGAGGTTACAAAATGAGTTGTCACTCAATGTCACTTGAGTTGTACTTTTGGCATTTCAACCACTCCTGTGGAGCTTTACCTCTTTTCCAAGTCTTTTCCAAAGATTCAGAGCTTAGAGATGACCATACACATTAGACAGCTGTAGGCCAAATGCTCATTTGGCTAACAGTCATCTCTTCCCGCTCCCTTACCCCAATATACATGCTTGTACATGTGTTCTCTGTGTGTAGGAGGGGAGAAAGCCACTGCCAGACTCCTCAGTGGCAGTGTATCTCCTTGAGAAGAAAAGGACTGGATAGTTGAAATCCAAAATGCATTAATGCCAAAGTATTAGTGGTTACTTATACATCAAACTAAATATTACTATAAGCCTTCTCAGTAAGGCAGTACCTAGGCAGGCCAAGGTCACGTTGGGCCATATACCGGTATCCACAATATATCGTGATATAAAAAACCAGGGATGTGACGATATCAACGTTTCTTATATACCACAATATTTTAATGGCATCGTAGGGGTGGTTGGAAAGCGCTGACCGTTTCTAAAATGGGTACATAAAGCAGTGGAATCATCTGAACATGTGCCGTTTGGTGAGCCTTATGATTTAGACATCCCCAACGCGCTAGACTAACAGTAGATGTTGAAGTCTCCCCAGCTTTTGACAAGAAAGTGGCATCATATGGGAGAAGTGCAGTGGAGCATATACCGCCCTCCCACTCTTGTTTTCTCAGCAGTGGTGTATTATAAGCATAGTATAGTATGACTGGGCATTGTGCTTAGTCTGTATGCTCCCTGTTTGAGGCTCTACTGGAGGGTTTGTACTTGTACTTGTAGTTTCACTGAAGAGGATACTTTCTCAGGCTGAAGAGGGAGCTTACTGCAGAGGGAGTGCACTGTGGTGCAGCACTAGCTGTTGTAGTTGCTAAGGAGCCTATATAATAGAATAGTGGTGCTATAAGCTGTGTCATGGCAGTGGCATAAATACATGATATACTGATGTAAGACCGCTATCCTACAAGTTACTTCTCGGTATAGTGCATAGATGTGGATGGAGAGGTGGGGATGTAGCCAAGGGGAATACACAGGTCAAGAGTCCCAGGGAGAGTATAAGCCCTATACAGTATGATGTCTTCTTGTTGCTCCTAAACAGTATAATGTCTCCTTGTGGCCACATACAGTATAATGTCACCTTGTTGCCCCCATACAGTGTAACATCTCCTTGTGGCTGCCCCCATACAGTATAATGTCTCCTTGTGGCCGTCATACAGTATAATGTCTCCTTGTTGCCCTCATATAATATAATGTCTCCTTATTGGATGGGTATTTATTGTGATATATATATCGTTAATATGATGAATTTCTTAATATAGTTAGTGTGGGAGTATTTTTAATATTACCCAACCCTAGGCCAAGGAGACTAACTGAAAGGCAATAGATGCTACTATTTCATCCCTGGTTAGAGCATCAGGGGGTCATTTAATAAGTAGAGATGCACAAACTATATTCTCTCCTTTAGTTAGATGGAGTTTTTTTCAGGTGGATGATGTCCTTTAAGGTGTTTCTCTTGTCAAAAACTTCCTAGTACTTCAGAACAGTCATGTGTTTTTGGTAGAACCACTGGATACTGACAGATCCACATTAGCTTCTATTGATGTACAGGGTGAGACAAAAGCCACAGGACACACATTTATTTCGGAAACGAATGGGAAAATGAAATATCGGAAGTTGCATCAACAACCGGGAACGTTCCCTGTGATGCACAGCTATTGGACATGTTCATTGTGTTGTCCCTGGTGCTAAACCTAGAACTTTAAAGTTTTGAACTTTCTGTGTTGATAACTTTTGAATCAGATATTGCAAATCTGATTGTGGCAATCGATTTATGAAAAAAAATCTGGTCTTCTTTGATATGCTACATGACCCCTTCCCAGCAGCTTTCGAGATAGCGGCCATGTTCTGGACAGAGCCTAAAAGATAGGCCTCCTCCCCCATTACTTGTTGGGGTATTCAGAGATTTCATTTTCCCTTTCATTTCTGAAATTAAAGGGTGTAGGGCGACTTTTGACTCACTGTGTATATAGTTTTTGGTTAGGGCATGATCTATAAGGTTTTTGGTCCCATCATAACAATCCTATTAATTGATAATATTTTGGTTGGTGGTTTAAGTTTCACAACTTGATCAATATCATATTCTCATGAAACATAAAATCTAAGTTTGTCTTACAGCAGAATTTTGATTATTCTGAAAATCACCCATCAAACATATTATAATTGACATAATTAACACTTTAATGCTAGATGATAAGTTGCATATTTGCTGCACAGATGCCTAAAGTAGTTGCTTGTATTTTCTTACAACAAGGATATTATTCCATCTGCATGTTTCAGGTCAAAGACATGTCCCATCTCATCCTATAATCAAACACCCTCGTACACCATTCATTCTGCCCTAAAGGAGTTCAGATGCTGGTTGGCTTTGAAGTTGCTCTTCAGTTTGTGGTACTGACAAAAAGGTAAAATTGTGACTTTCTGCCGAGTGGTAGAACCTGTCCCTGAGCTAGTGAAAGAAGCAAGACATTTCATACTGCTGTCATCTGGTTAAACTACTGGCCACTTATAAGATATACTGTAAAAAAAGAAAGAACTGATATTGTAGGTATTTACAATCTTATTGAAGGAAAAAAAACATGTAAAGCTAAAAAAAGAATTGTTCAGTGTTAAAATTTAAGAATTCACTATATATAGAACCATATTCATTTTTTTTTCAGTTTCAGAGTATTAGAAAATTTGGAATGCAGATATCCCAAAAATAAACTGACCATGAGAGTTCCCAGTGTTGGTCAGCTAACATGACCTTGGGGCCAGCAGCTCTATTACATTGCAATGCCTGATTTCCTTGCACACTTCTGTCAGATATCCCCTTGCCTGATATAAGTGCTTTAGAAAAATTAATCAAGTACTGTATATACTTAAAGAGAGTC
This sequence comes from Rhinella marina, assembly GCA_900303285.1. Classification (NCBI taxonomy): domain Eukaryota; kingdom Metazoa; phylum Chordata; class Amphibia; order Anura; family Bufonidae; genus Rhinella; species Rhinella marina. The sequence goes on along the minus strand of ONZH01026434.1, from coordinate 76,827 downwards.
TGTAACCTAATTTTCACCAATATAACTAAGATCACTGTCCCACAGAAGATTGCAGACACATCCCAGACATACCTGTGTGCACTTTGTGTCTGTATTACATGTCCAGGAAAAGCACTTTTATTCTACTGGAAAACAGCTCCTAAGTGCCAAGCTGAAAGTGAAAGTAAAAACAACTTTCACTCCTGATTTATAACAGCTATATCTTCTGATATAGTAGATATAATGCTATGATTCGATATGTATTGTTTGAAAGGTTGGAATACCATCTTTCAAACAAGGTTAGGCCCATGTTTCTAGTGGCTACCAATCCCAAGATATGAGCAGCTAAAACAGTCCTCTTCAGTCTGGTTTGCTTTGAGCACTTGCAGCAGCAGAGCTGGGCACTTATGAGCTGTTTTCCAGCAGAATAAAAGTGCTTTTCCTGGACATGTAATACAGACACACAGTGCACACAGGTATGCTTGGGATGTGTCTGCAATCTTCTGTGGGGCAGTGCTCTTAGTTATATTGGTGAAAAACAGGTGACCGTCTCCCTTTAATATAGCCTCCTATTATTACTGGGGATTGGCACCCACCTTGCTCCCTCTCTGTGCAATTTTTGGTAGTGGATATCCATTGATGTTGCCCTAATTTTACCTGAATGTGGGCGAAACAGCTAAACAATTGCTATGCCATGACTAAGGGTGTTCTAACCAGAAACACATAAGCAAGATGTAGTTAATCCTGTTTGTATGTCCTGAGATGAAATAAAGATTTTTGTACTGAACACCTCCATGTTTTATCTTCCATCTAACCAATTGCCTAGACATATTGGGGCTGCCACCAGGTACACAGAAGACCCAAATAATTATTGTGTTGCCATTTACAGTTCATAGGTAGACACTCTGGTTCCCTCAGAGCTTTACTTTAAAAAATCCAGCCATATTAAATATTTGTATTAGGGTAATTACACAAGGTTTACTCATAGACAAAGAATAAACATTTGAGTCAGTCATCACATGTTTGGCAGTTCCTGCCAATTAGGCTCCAAGCATGTTGGTCAAATTCTTACAGGCTCCATTGCAGGTGCAACGTGTCATCAAATGGCTCCCACAAAGTACAAGTAGGCATCTTATAACCACATTTTCCTGTATGTCTATACTATAATGACTATGTGTTATTATGAGGCTAGGGTTGAGCCTGTGATTTAGGCACACTACTTTTTCACATATTTACAGCCTATATGTTTTGTTTTTTTTAATTTTTATTATTTTGCAAAAAACTGATGGTTTTATAGATATCATTTTTGAAGTCACTCCATATATTCTACTTCCTGTCCTGGGTCTTAACTTTCTCCTTTATTTGGACTTTCAGCATGCAAACAGTTGCACTTAATTTTTTTTAGTCTGACCATTCACTGCGGAATTAGTGACTGATACATGCAGTGGCATCTCTATCTAGGCCTATTAAGGGAGCAATTGTTATCCCAATTCTACTAATGTACTCGTATATTAACAGATAACACCTTTCACTCGCAGCAGGAAACTAAACAATGAGTTACTTACCTATGTAGGAGTTTAATTTCTCTGTACTGACTGCTAATGAAGAACGATATTTTGTATTTCATTTTCAGTGCTATAGAACCGCAGAAATAAAAAAGAAAAAAAATGCCAGAAATTCTTTAAAAATGTTTTCTTTGAATATTAAGTTTAAAAAAATGCATCTTTCTGATGGAAATGTCTCTTTAATGTGCATCCAAGACATGACTGATATTAGTTCTTGACACGTTATGGCTGAAAGGGATTATCTCATCTCAACAACCCCTTCCCATATGATCTATTAGGAATGGATAGAGTTTCCCATGGGCCAGAGCAGAGAGGCAGTAACATAGACCAGCTTTGAAAGATTGAACCTTTATAAAATATGTATATTCACTTCAGGCAAAATATGGGGCCAGTGGCAGGTTCTGAAGTCAGAACTGGGGTACCACAAAGAGGGTAAGCCCTGTATGCACAGATACTGAACATAGTAGGCAAATGGTGGGAATTGTTGAAGGAATTCATCAACTGCATATCGCCATTTTGAGGGTGCACCGTGCATTATCGGCCACCGCTCCCATTCACAAAATAGCCAAGTCAGCGTTTGACTATTTTTGGCGGCCTCATAGAAAATGAATGGAGGGTGGCTGCGCATGGCATCCCATCAGCCCCCATATCAGCCCACTGTGCCCCCATCAGACCTCAGATCAGCCCACTTTGCCCCCATAAGACCTCAGATCAGCCCACTGTGCCCCCATATCAGCCCACTGTGCCCCTATCAGACCTCAGATCAGCCCACTGTGCCCCCATATCAGCCTACTGTGCCCCCATCAGACCTCAGATCAGCCCACTGTGCCCCCATATCAGCCTACTGTGCCCCCATCAGACCTCAGATCAGCCCACTGTGCCCCCATATTAGCCCACTCTGCCCCATCAGCCCCATATCAGCCCACTGTGCCCCATATCAGCCCACTGTGCCCCTATCAGACCTCAGATCAGCCCACTGTGCCCCCATATCAGCCTACTGTGCCCCATCAGACTCAGATCAGCCCCACTGTGCCCCCATATCAGCCTACTGTGCCCCCATCAGACCTCAGATCAGCCCACTGTGCCCCCATATCAGCCCACTCTGCCCCATCAGACCTCAGATCAGCCAACCCTACCCCCATTAGACCTCAATCAGCCCCCATCAGACCTCAGATCAGCCCACCCTACCCCCATTAGACCTCAATCAGCCCCCATCAGACCTCAGATCAGCCCACCCAGCCCATAAGTATAAAATAAAAAAGTCTCTTACCTGTCCAGCGCCGCGGCTCCCCTCCTGGTCCGGCGCTCCTCTGGCTTCTAAGGCCAGCGCTGCACTGTCACCTGACTGCGTGCAGCGTCAGGTCATAGTGCGCGCACCACGTCCTGACGCTGTACGCGGTCAGGACAGTGCAGCGCCGGCCCAGAAAAGACAGGAGCACCGGACCCGGAGGGGAGCCGCGGTGCAGGACAGGTAAGAGAGTTTTTTATTTTATGCTTATGGGGCTGGGTGGCTGATCTGAGGTCTGATGGGGGGTCCGGCACCTGATACATACAAGTGAGCGCTTCCATAATGGAAGCGCTCACTTGTATTCGCTTTATAAGACGCACCGCAATTTCCCCCCTACTTTTGGGGGAAAAAAAGTGCATCTTATAAAGCGAAAAATACAGTACCTTGCAATCTATTTGTGTAGCTCATGTGTCAGCCTGCAACACACTGAGCGTATCATGGCTCCTGATCTTCCCTCAAAACTTCAAAGACTACAATCCCCACAATCCCTAGCTTTCCTGCTGTGAGTGTTGAGGTTTATTGATTGGCTGCCTGATATACAGCGCAGGACCCCTCTCCTCAGTAATCAGCAGCGCACTAACACTTCCAAGACATTTAGCAAGAGAATTGTTAGCAACACAATGAGCATGCTCGACCTGTCAAAGGTTTAGAACTACAGGTCGATGCTATGGTAATTTATGAGATAACACAGTGGGTAACAGAGGAAGAAAACTAGTTTTATAACTACTGAACGGTAAATATGTGAAATTGACATTATATTACATAGTTATTGATGATGAATTAGTCTAAAACATAAGTTATATTTAAGGTAACCAGAGTACCCCTTTAAGCCCAGAAGTTACAGACCACTGAAATCAGTTGGTCTATCACTACTATACTGCCCTCAGCATAGTAGGTGACAGGTTCCCATTAAGGGTACAACACCACAGGTATTAGCTAGGTCATCTCAGAGGAATTCGGAGTAGAGTTGAGGGTTGGCAAGAAGCTACCTATCCTGTGCATCCTGGAAGCAGCCAAAGCTTGTATAATATGCCTGTGACCAAGACCATCAAGCCTGCTACTGGAAAGCAACACTGTGTCAGAGACTGTGTGCAATACTGAGTGTTGCAGGGAAGGGCATACCTCAGATTCTCAGATTGTGCAGAACATGGAGAAAGAGCTGTGGTAATAACTGGCGACACGGCTATCTTCATTGCTGTCACTATGTGGAAGCTAAAGGAAGAGTGAGTTGTCTTTTGACATTTAAAGAAACAGTGAAACCCATGTGTGAAGTAAATGTTTCCTTGTTTAAGTTACAACTATGTCCAGTTGATTCCTTCCGCCATCCTAGAGTGAAGAGCCACACATACCACTCAGGCCCTAAAAGATCCTTCTATAAGGCCTGACCCTCAAACAAATATATACAGTGCCTTGCGAAAGTATTCGGCCCCCTTGAACTTTTCAACCTTTTGCCACATTTCAGGCTTCAAACAAAAAGATATACCGTATTTTTCGCCCTATAAGACGCACCTGCCCATAAGACGCACCCAGGTTTTAGAGGATAAAAATAAGAAAAATATTTAGAACTAAAAGTGTGTTAAAATGTTTAATAAAATATCAAAACTGTATTTTAACTAAAGAAATATGAACAGCAGCATTAGCAACAACAAACAAGTGAGGATAGACCAGGACATTACAGTACATCTCTAATCATCAGGGAACCCTATGAATTCCTCCTCACTGCTGTCCACATTTACAACGCTCAATTCGTCAGAATCATCTTCAGCATCTTCATCATCTTCAGGGTCTTCATAAAGCAGGCTGTCTTCTGATCCATCTAAGGCGTTGCTGATGCCACATTTTTTGAAGGATTTTATGATTATCTCATCCTTCACAGCTTCCCATGAGGACTTCACCCACTCGCACACTTGGGTGATGGTGGGCCTCTTCATCCGTCCAGTGGGTGTCAGGTCATGATTCCCCGCTGCCATCCACTTTCTCCATTCCTCTCTCATGAACACTTTGAATGGTTTGTTGATTGAAACGTCTAGCGGCTGTAACTGGCTGGTAAGACCCCCAGGGATCACAGCTAGGTGTGTTTTGGCTTCCTTAAACAGATTTTTTGTGTTTTCCGTTATGTGTGCCCTAAACTGATCAAGTACCAACAGGGCCGGTTTCTTCAGAAGCCCTCCAGGGCGTTTGGACCAAACCTTCTCTATCCATATCCGCATCCCATTCTCGGCCATCCACCCTTTCTCATGAACATGGACAATCACTCCTCTTGGAATCGCCTCTTTTGGCATGTTCTTCCTTTTGAATATTAGCATTGGTGGAAGCTTGGTGCCATCTGCGCAGCAGGACAACACAACAGTGTAATGGGTCTTCTCGTGTCCTGTTGTTTTCACTGTTACGGTTTTTGCCCCTCTAACATCAACGGTCCTGTTTGATGGAACATCAAAGGTTAATGGGACTTCCATGTTTCCAATCTGGCCTATTTCATAGCCATATTTCTTCCTTGTGTCAAGAACAAATTTGTGAAATGATACAATCTTGGATTCGTATTCCTTAGGCATCTTTTGTGCAATTCTTGTCTTGGTACGCATAGCAAGGCCACATCTCCTCATAAACCTGTAGCACCACGATGCTGATCCGGTGAAGTTGTCAATGCCTTTCTCAGCAGCAAGATGCTTGGCTTCATAAATGATCATTTTTGTAGATACACAGAAGCCGTTGTACCTGTGACGTGTGATCCACTCTTTCATGTCCACGTCTAGCTGTGGCCACTTTGCAGCACACCTACGAAAACTGTGCTTGCTTTTATCCGCTTTTTCCAACTGATCCTCTTGTTTCCTCCATTCACGAATCATCTTTTCAGTTGGAGGCGGCCCGAAATGTCTCTCAGCAGCCCTGTTTCCATACTCTTTGGCGTATTTTATCACCTACAGTTTGAAAGGAATTTTATAAGAAAGCCTTTTCTGTTTTGACATCATTCAGAAAGACTATGGAGACTATGGAAATTTTCTGCAACAGAATACAGTAATGGAAGAACTGACAGTACTACAATTATGGGGGTGCTGTAGCTAAAACATCAGTGGATGACAATGTTATGGGGATCTGCCGCTGACACTTATGGGGGGATCTGCCGCAATCTGCTGCTGACAAAATGTTATGGGGGGATCTGCCGCTGACACTTATGGGGGGCATCTGCCGCAATCTGCTACTGACACAATGTTATGGGGGCATCTGCCACTGACACTTATGGGGGGCATCTGCAGCAATCTGCTACTGACACAATGTTATGGGGGGATCTGCCACTGACACTCATGGGGGACATCTGCCGCAATCTGCTGCTGACAAAATGTTATGGGAGGATCTGCCACTGACACTTACCGTATGTGGGCATCTGCCCAATCTGCTGCTGACACAATGTTATGGGGGGGATCTGCCGCAATCTGCTTCTGACACAATGTTATGGGGGGGATCTACCACTGACACTTATGGGGGACATCTGCCGCAATCTGCTGCTGACACAATGTTATGGGGGGGATCTACCACTGACACTTATGGGGGGCATCTGCCGCAATCTGCTGCTGACACAATGTTATGGGGGGATCTGCCATAATCTGCTGACACAATATTATGGGGTGGGGGGATCTGCAGCTGACACTTATTGGAAAAGAGGGGGTCACACTTTAATAAGGGGGTCACCTAAACTACCGTAAATTCAGACATGCGTGGAGCACGGTCTGTGAAATCTCGGACCGTGCTTCTTTCTGAGGACAGGAGCACATTGCGTCATTCGTTGCTATGACACTGTGCGTTTCCTGAGGCCGCTGCTGTACAGTGATACACTCATACAGTGTATCACTGTAGAGCGGCGGCCTCAGGAAGCGCACGGCATCATAGCAACCAATGACGCTGTGCGCTCCTGCCCTCAGAAGGAGCACGGTCTGTGATTTCACAGACCGTGCTCCACGCACGTCTGAATTGAGCCTTAGGAGTGGGGTCACTTTATTAGGGGAGTCACTATTAGGAGTGCAGTCACTATTAGGAGTAGGGTCACTTTATTGGGTGGGGGGGCACTTTATAAGGGGGGGTCACTTTATTGGGGGGAGGGTCACTTTATTAGTACCTTATGTACGGTATGCCTTTCTGGCAGGCACAGTTATCGGCACCTGGAATCAAGGGCAGTCACAAGCCTGAGAGAGGCGGAGCAGGCATGTGTGATAGGAAAGCCTGCTCCGCCCCTCATCTGCCGGCTCCCGCGCTGCCTGCTCTCGCGCTGCCTCCTCCTCCTCACAGCGCGTCCCTACACCGGCAGCAATGGCGACCAGCCCCTGCTTCCCCCTATCTGCAGCGGGCTGGTCCGTGCCTCCCCGGACCTGCAGCGCTGCCCGACGCCGCCACCCACCGCCCACCGTGCACCCCAGCAACAAGGTAAAAAAAAATTCAACATACCGGTCCCTGTATTCACCCCATAAGACGCACTAATGTTTTCCCCCCATTTTGGGGGGGGAAAAAAGTGCGTCTTATGGGGCGAAAAATACGGTAATATTTAAAATTTTTGGTGAAGAATCAACAACAAATGGGTCACAATTGTGAAGTGGAACGAAATTTATTGAATCATTTAAACTTTTTTTTGTAATAATAAAACTGAAAAGTGGGGCGTGCAAAATTATTTGGCCAATTTACTTTCAGTTCAGAAAACTCACTCCAGAAGTTCATTGAGGATCTCTGAATGATCCAATGTTGTCCTAAATGGCTGATGAAGATAAATAGAATCCACCTGTGTGTAATCAAGTCTCCGTATAAATGCACCTGCTCTGTGATAGTCTCAGGGTTCTGTTTAAAGCACAGAGAGCATCATGAAGACCAAGGAACACACCAGGCAGGTCCGTGATACTGTTGTGGAGAAGTTTAAAGCCGGATTTGGATACCAAAAGATTTCCCAAGCTTTAAACATCCAAAGGAGCACTGTGCAAGTGATCATATTGAAATGGAAGGAGTATCAGACCACTGCAAATCTACCAAGACCCGGCCGTTCCTCTAAACTTTCATCTCAAACAAGGAGAAGACTGATCAGAGATGTAGCCAAGAGGCCCATGATCACTCTGGATGAACTGCAGAGGTTTACAGCTAAGGTAGGAGAGTCTGTCCATAGGACAACAATCAGTCGAACACTTCACAAATCTGGCCTTTATGGAAGTGGCAAGAAGAAAGCCATTTCTCAAAGATATCCATAAAAAGTCTCGTTTACAGTTTGCCACAAGCCTCCTGGGAGACACACCAAACATGTGGAAGAAGGTGCTCTGGTCAGATTAAACCAAAATCGAACTTTTTGGAAACAATTCAAAACGATATGTTTGGCATAAAAGGACACAGCGCGTCTTCATACACGTGGCGCATTTCCCTCTGAGCATGTAGCTCCTACATACAAGTGCCGCATATACTACTCTCTCCTTCACCCAAGCGGCACCAGGTAACCTGCTCTTCCTATGTATGATATTTTAAAGGTAGAATGATAGTTTTAAACTATTTTTAAACTATTTTGACAGAATTCCCCACATACACTGTAACATGGGGGTTCCTCCCTATGATTATGCTCTTTCATTCTCACCAGAGGATCAAACCCTATACCTGAGGCTATATATTACAATTGATAGGGTTTTTGCAACTGAGACACTCACCTTGTGTGTATATATATGTATATATGTAAATATTTATTGTATTTTCTGATCGGTAATTCACAAATTAGGAGGGGAAAGAGGAGGATACATCTGTGTATAAAATATGCAATGTTTTAGATACGAACCTAACTACTACTTGGTCCTTATCCTAAATAATAAGATAACTCATTTGATCAAACTACAAATGAATGGTTGAACTTTTACTCAGGAGTATCCCTAAACATGTGTCCCTCTCACCATACTGATGTCACCATGTAATCTTATGTCACCATATAATCTTATGTCACCATGTAATCTTATGTCACTATGTAATCCTATGTACGTTTGATACACTCCCTGGACATGCGATTTATGTATCTTTTGTTATATTTCTGTGCCATAGTTTGAGAGAGGCCGAAACGTCACTTGTTATATTGGGCCGCATACCAAATAAATCTTCACTTGCAAATACTCTGACTGTGCTGGAGTTTTTCGTTTCACTACAGACGGGGTGGGAACCCGACATTCAGCTTCAACTTGCAGGGTGCCACAAAGTCATTTTTGGCGTAAAAGCAACACAGCTCCTCACCCTGAACACACCATCCCCACTGTCAAACATGGTGGTGGCAGCATCATGGTTTGGGCCTGCTTTTCATTAGCAGGGACAGGGAAGATGGTTAAAATTGATGGGAAGATGGATGGAGCCAAATAGAGGACCATTCTGGATGTTGGACACCTGTTGGAGTCTGCAAAAGACCTGAGACTAGGACGGAGATTTATCTTCCAACAAGGCAATGATCCCAAACATAAAGCAAAATCTACAATGGAATGGTTCAAAAATAAACGTATCCAGGTCTTAGAATGGCCAAGTCAAAGTCCAGACCTGAATCCAATTGAGAATATGTGGAAAAAGCAGAAAACTGCTGTTCACAAACGCCCTCCATCCAACCTCAAAGAGCTCGAGCTGTTTTGCAAGGAAGAATGGGCAAGAATTTCAGTCTCTAGATGTGGAAAACTGATAGAGACATACCCCAAGCAACTTGCAGCTGTAATCGCAGCAAAAGGTGGCGCAACAAAGTATTAATGCAAGGGAGCCAAATAATTTTGCACACCCCACTATTCAGTTTTATTATTACAAAAAAAGTTTAAATGATCCAATAAATTTTGTTCCACTTCACAATTGTGACCCACTTGTTGTTGATTCTTCACCAAAAATGTAAAATGTTATATATTTTTGTTTGAAGCCTGAAATGTGGCAAAAGGTTGAAAAGTTTCAGGGGGCCGAATACTTTCGCAAGGCACTGTATATAAAAAAAACTGCAGAAAACTACCTTCAAACAAACTGCAGGAACTAATCCTAGAAGTATAAGGAAGAATCAGTTTAAAACATTGTAAGCAGTCTAACTGGTTCTAACAGATACTATCTTCATGAATACATACATTCTTCCTTCAAAGGAATATTGTGCAACAGATGTATAGGGGTTGTTACAACTGCAACTAAATACATGTTCATCAAAGCAGAATTAGAATATTATACAACTGCTCAATCTGTTGTTTTCATTGTGTAATCTGCTCCACAATAACCAAAGATAATAAGCTAGATACTTACTAGAGATGAGTGAGCACTAAAATGCTCGGGTGCTCGTTATTCGAGTCGAATTTTTCCCGATGCTCGGGTGCTCGCTTCGAATAACGAACCCCATTGAAGTCAATGGGAGACTTGAGCATTTTTTGCAGGGGACCAAGGCTCTGCCTAGGGAAGGCTGGGTGAAAACCTGGAAACCTCAGAAAATGATGGAAACACCACGGAAATGGACAGGAAACAGCAGGGGCAGCATGCATGGATACCTCTGAGGCTGCCTAATCCCACCATTACCCTAAATTCTCGGGCAACAGCCTGGTGGTGACCCTCAAGGCAATTGTGCTCACCCAGACCATAAAAATTTATCGTGGCCCTGTATGGCTGTGACTACAGAGTGACCGAGTTACACTGCAGAAGCAGGCGAAGCACATAAAAATTTATCGTGGCCCTGTATGGCTGTGACTACAGAGTGACCGAGTTACAGTGCAGGAGCAGGCGAAGCACATAAAAATTTAGCATGACCCTGTATGGCTGTGACTACAGAGTGACCGAGTCACAGTGCAGGAGCAGGCGAAGCACATAAAAATTTAGCATGACCCTGTATGGCTGTGACTACAGAGTGACCGAGTTACAGTGCAGGAGCAGGCGAAGCACATAAAAATTTATCGAGGCCCTGTATGGCTGTGACTACAGAGTGACCGAGTTACAGTGCAGGAGCAGGCGAAGCACATAAAAATTTATCGAGGCCCTGTATGGCTGTGACTACAGAGTGACCGAGTTACAGTGCAGGATCAGGCGAAGCACATAAAAATTTATTGAGGCCCTGTATGGCTGTGACTACAGAGTGACCGAGTTACAGTGCAGGAGCAGGCGAAGCACATAAAAATTTATCGTGGCCCTGTATGGCTGTGACTACAGAGAGACCGAGTTACAGTGCAGGAGCAGACGAAGCACATAAAAATTTATCGAGGCCCTGTATGGCTATGACTACAGAGTGACCGAGTTACAGTGCAGGAGCAGGCGAAGCACATAAAAATTTAGTGTGACTCTATATGGCTGTGACTACAGAGTGACCAAGATACAGTGCAGGAGCAGGCGAAGCACATAAAAATTTATCGAGGCCCTGTATGGCTGTGACTACAGAGTGACCGAGTTACAGTGCAGGAGCAGGCGAAGCACATAAAAATTTAGTGTGACTCTATATGGCTGTGACTACAGAGTGACCAAGATACAGTGCAGGAGCAGGCGAAGCACATAAAAATTTATCGAGGCCCTGTATGGCTGTGACTACAGAGTGACCGAGTTACAGTGCAGGAGCAGGCAAAGCACATAAAAATTTATCGTGGCCCTGTATGGCTGTGACTACAGAGTGACCGAGTTACAGTGCAGGAGCAGGCGAAGCACATAAAAATTTATCGAGGCCCTGTATGGCTGTGACTACAGAGTGATCGAGTTACAGTGCAGGAGCAGGCGAAGCACATAAAAATTTAGCGTGACCCTGTATGGCTGTGACTACAGAGTAACCGAGTTACAGTGCAGGATCAGGCGAAGCACATAAAAATTTATTGAGGCCCTGTATGGCTGTGACTACAGAGTGACCGAGTTACAGTGCAGGAGCAGGCGAAGCACATAAAAATTTAGCGTGACCCTGTATGGCTGTGACTACAGAGTGACCGAGTTACAGTGCAGGAGCAGGCGAAGCACATAAAAATTTATCGAGGCCCTGTATGGCTGTGACTACAGAATGACCGAGTTACAGTGCAGGAGCAGGCGAAGCACATAAAAATTTAGCGTGACCCTGTATGGCTGTGACTACAGAGTGACCGAGTTACAGTGCAGGAGCAGGCGAAGCACATAAAAATTTATCGAGGCCCTGTATGGCTGTGACTACAGAGTGACCGAGTTACAGTGCAGGAGCAGGCAAAGCACATAAAAATTTATCGAGGCCCTGTTTGGCTGTGACTACAGAGTGACCGAGTTACAGTGCAGGAGCAGGCGAAGCACATAAAAATTTATCGAGGCCCTGTATGGCTGTGACTACAGAGTGACCGAGTTACAGTGCAGGAGCAGGCGAAGCACATAAAAATTTAGCGTGACCCTGTATGGCTGTGACTACAGAGTGACCGAGTTACAGTGCAGGAGCAGGCGAAGCACATAAAAATTTATCGAGGCCCTGTATGGCTGTGACTACAGAGTGACCGAGTTACAGTGCAGGAGCAGGCAAAGCACATAAAAATTTATCGAGGCCCTGTTTGGCTGTGACTACAGAGTGACCGAGTTACAGTGCAGGAGCAGGCGAAGCACATAAAAATTTATCGAGGCCCTGTATGGCTGTGACTACAGAGTGACCGAGTTACAGTGCAGGAGCAGGCGAAGCACATAAAAATTTAGTGTGACCCTGTATGGCTGTGACTACAGAGTGACCGAGTTACAGTCCAGGAGCAGGTAAAGCACATAAAAATTTATCGAGGCCCTGTATGGCTGTGACTACAGAGTGACCGAGTTACAGTGCAGGAGCAGGCGAAGCACATAAAAATTTATCGTGGCCCCGTATGGCTATGACTACAGAGTGACCGAGTTACAGTGCAGGAGCAGGCAAACACATAAAAATTTATTGAGGCCCTGTATGGCTATGACTACAGAGTGAACGAGTTACAGTGCAGGAGCAGGCGAAGCACATAAAAATTTAGCGTGACCCTGTATGGCTGTGACTACAGAGAGACCGAGTTACAGTGCAGGAGCAGGCGAAGCACATAAAAATTTATTGAGGCCCTGTATGGCTGTGACTACAGAGTGACCGAGTTACAGTGCAGGAGCAGGTGAAGCACATAAAAATTTATCGAGGCCCTGTATGGCTGTGACTACAGAGTGACCGAGTTACAGTGCAGGAGCAGGCGAAGCACATAAAAATTTATCGAGGCCCTGTATGGCTGTGACTACAGAGTGACCAAGTTACAGTGCAGGAGCAGGCGAAGCACATAAAAATTTATCGAGGCCCTGTATGGCTGTGACTACAGAGTGACCGAGTTACAGTGCAGGAGCAGGCGAAGCACATAAAAATTTAGTGTGACCCTGTATGGCTGTGACTACAGAGTGACCGAGTTACAGTCCAGGAGCAGGTAAAGCACATAAAAATTTATCGAGGCCCTGTATGGCTGTGACTACAGAGTGACCAAGTTACAGTGCAGGAGCAGGCGAAGCACATAAAAATTTATCGAGGCCCTGTATGGCTGTGACTACAGAGTGACCGAGTTACAGTGCAGGAGCAGGCGAAGCACATAAAAATTTATCGTGGCCCCGTATGGCTGTGACTACAGAGTGACCGAGTTACAGTGCAGGAGCAGGCAAACACATAAAAATTTATTGAGGCCCTGTATGGCTATGACTACAGAGTGAACGAGTTACAGTGCAGGAGCAGGCGAAGCACATAAAAATTTAGCGTGACCCTGTATGGCTGTGACTACAGAGAGACCGAGTTACAGTGCAGGAGCAGGCGAAGCACATAAAAATTTATTGAGGCCCTGTATGGCTGTGACTACAGAGTGACCGAGTTACAGTGCAGGAGCAGGTGAAGCACATAAAAATTTATCGAGGCCCTGTATGGCTGTGACTACAGAGTGACCGAGTTACAGTGCAGGAGGAGGCGAAGCACATAAAAATTTAGCGTGACTCTATATGGCTGTGACTACAGAGTGACCGAGTTACAGTGCAGGAGCAGGCGAAGCACATAAAAATTTAGCATGACCCTGTATGGCTGTGACTACAGAGTGACCGAGTTACAGTGCAGGAGCAGGTGAAGCACATAAAAATTTATCGAGGCCCTGTATGGCTGTGACTACAGAGTGACCGAGTTACAGTGCAGGAGCAGGCGAAGCACATAAAAATTTAGCGTGACCTTGTATGGCTGTGACTACAGAGTGACCGAGTTACAGTGCAGGAGCAGGCGAAGCACATAAAAATTTATCGAGGCCCTGTATGGCTGTGACTACAGAGTGACCGAGTTACAGTGCAGGAGCAGGCGAAGCACATAAAAATTTAGCGTGACCCTGTATGGCTGTGACTACAGAGTGACCGGGTTAAAGTGCAGGCGAAGTGTAGCGCCCTCCACCCTGCGTGGTGGTCGGTTGCTACAGCATGTATGTGTTTCTGTGCATATAGTGTTAATAAAAACCAGGAAGCTGGTCGCCTAGGCAACCCCAGAGCCTGGGAGAGGAATTGGGAGGAGTTTAAGAGCTCAGCAGAGGAAAAGCAGTCAGTCTGCAGCAGGAGATATAGCAGTCTGCAGCAGGAGAGATAACAGCCGGCAGGAGAGAGTCTGCAGAAGGAGAGTGAGCTGGTAGTCTCCAGCAGAAGCAGTCCACACAGGGAGTCTGTGTAAGGAGACTGAAGACGAAAGTCTTCAGAGGGCAGTTAGGAGAGTGCCTGAAGGAGCTAGTGACCAAGCAGAGTGACAGTGCAGGAGGCCAAAGCGACCGGTGAGTGACCTGAATGTTCCAGTTTTCCCTGCAGTCTCTGAGTCATCCTTTCTGCCGCCGATGTGCCTCCCCTGTATCACACAAGTCTCCAAGTCAAAGGCAAGTGATCACCCCACGATCTCTAACCCTGGGAGTCAGCCCTAGTCAAGGGGGGTTCAACATCAGCGCTGACCCACAACATCTATCTCCCAGGGGCCTGTGTCAGCGCTCGGTCCTATCTAGGCCGAACACCTTGACTGGCGTCATGAACTATTCCCAAATACCCTTTCCCATTTTTAGAGTGTCCGTGAGACAGCCCCGACCCCTTACCAGAAGTACCCTCGGCCTGGGTGGGCGTCACAGAAGCACATAAAAATTTATCGAGGCCCTGTATGGCTGTGACTACAGAGTGACCGAGTTACAGTGTAGGAGCAGGCGAAGCACATAAAAATTTATCTTGGCCCTGTATGGCGGCGGTGACAACAGAGTGATCGAGTTAGACTGAGGTAGCAGGTGAAACACCCAAAAATTTAGCCTGACACAGCATGGCGGTGACATCACCAATGCCTTTGTCCGACTGAGATTGCAGTCAAATGGCTGTAGGTGAGCCTCCCAAAAATTTTTTTTGGAGTGTCTGAAGTCGACCCTCCGAAAAAAAAAAATTTTGTGTCTGTGGTTGACGCTCCTGAAAAATTGTTTTAGAGTGTCTGTAGTTGACGCTCCTGAAAAATGGTTTTAGAGTTTCTGTAGTTGACGCTCCGGAAAAATAGTTTGGAGAGAGGGCCTGTAGGTGGCCCTCCGGAAACATTGTCTTAAAAGAGTGCCAGTTGGCCCTCTAAAAAATTCCCTTTTGGGTCAGCGTTTGGCAATGAAGAGAAGGAGAAGGAGGAGTAGAGGAGAGGAATCGGATACATAAGGAATCTTATTCTTTAGCTGCTTTCCCCCGGAGGAGATTTGAATTCCGGTGAAATCCAGGCTTTGTTCATTTTAATAAGCGTCAGCCTGTCAGCGCTGTCAGTTGACAGGAGTGTACGCTTATTGGTGATGACGCCACCAGCTGCACTGAATACCCGCTCTGACAACACGCTAGCGGCAGGGCAGGCCAGCACCTCCAAGGCGTACAGCGCCAGTTCAGGCCACGTGTCCAGCTTTGAAACCCAGTAGTTGTATGGAGCAGAGTGATCACGCAGGACGTTGGTATGGTCAGCTAGGTACTCCCTCACCATCTTTCTGTACAGCTCCCCCCTACTCTGCCTAGACTGGGGACAGGTGACAGTGTCTTGCTGGGGTGACATAAAACTGGCAAAGGCCTTGGAGAGCGTTCCCCTGCCAGTGCTGGACAAGCTGCCTGCTCGCCTCCTCTCCCCCGCTACTTGGCCCACAGAACCACGCCCTCTGCCGCTAGCAGCGTCAGATGGGAAGGATTGTTTCAGCTTGTGCACCAGGGCCTGTTGATATTGATTCACTCTCATACTCCTTTCCTCTACAGGGATGAGAGTGGAAAGGTTCTGCTTGTACCGTGGGTCCAGGAGAGTGAACACCCAGTAATCGGTGTTTGAAAAATGCTTCTAACGCGAGGGTCACGGGATAGGCAGCCTAACATGAAGTCTGCCATGTGCGCCAGAGTCCCAACATGCAAGAATTCCCTCTCCTCACTGGCCTGACTCTCCATTTCCTCCTCCTCCAACTCCTCCTCTTCAGCCCATACACGCTCAAGAGTTAAGAAGGACTGAGCATTGGTACCCTCTTCTGTCTCGCCAACATTCTCCTCCTCTTCCTCCTCATCCTCATCCCCCTCCTCCAATACGCGCTGAGAAACAGACCGGAGGGTGCTCTGGCTATCAAGCGACGTATCTTCTTCCCCCATCTCCTGTGACAAGCGCAAAGCTTCTGACTTCATGCTGAGCAGTGAGTTTTTCAACAGGCAAAGCAGCGGGATGGTGAGGCTGATAATGGCGGCATCGCCGCTGACCATCTGTGTTGACTCCTCAAAGTTGCTCAACACCTGACAGATATCAGACATCCACGTCCACTCCTCATTGTAGACTTGAGGAAGCTGACTGACCTGACTACCAGTTCTGGTGGAAGTTGACATCTGGCAGTCTACAATCGCTCTGCGCTGCTGGTAAACTCTGGATAACATGTTTAATGTCGAATTCCATCTCGTGGGCAAGTCGCACAACAGTCGGTGAGCTGGCAGTTGTAGGCGCCGCTGCGCTGCCCTGAGAGTGGCAGCATCTGTGGTTGACTTGCGGAAATGCGCACAGATGCGGCGCACCTTGGTGAGCAAATCTGACAAATTGGGGTATGTCTTGAGGAACCGCTGAACTATGAGATTGAACACGTGGGCCAGGCATGGCACATGTGTCAGTCTGCCGAGTTGCAGAGCCGCCACCAGGTTACGCCCGTTGTCACACACAACCATGCCTGGCTTGAGGTTCAGCGGTGCCAGCCACAGATCGGTCTGCGCCGTGATGCCCTGTAACAGCTCTTGGGCGGTGTGCCTTTTGTCACCTAAGCTCAGCAGTTTGAGCACCGCCTGCTGGCGCTTACCCACGGCACTGCTGCTGCGCCTAGAGCTACCGACTGAAGGCGCCGTGCCCACGGATGGTAATTCGGAGGAGGAGGAGGGGTTGGAGGAAGAGGCATAGTACATCTGAGAAACCGTGACCGAGGTAGGCCCCGCAATCCTCGGTGTGGGCAGTACATGAGCGGCCCCAGGGTCAGACTCGGTCCCAGCCTCCACCAAGTTAACCCAATGTGCCGTCAGTGAGATATAGTGTCCCTGCCCGGCAGCACTTGTCCACGTGTCCGTGGTTAGGTGGACCTTATCACTAACCGCGTTGGTCAGGGCACGGATGATGTTCTCTGACACGTGCTGGTGTAGGGCTGGGACGGCACATCGGGAAAAATAGTGGCGGCTGGGGACCAAGTACCGAGGGACAGCCACCGCCATCAGGTTGCGGAAAGCCTCAGTCTCTACCAGTCTATAGGGCAGCATCTCCAGGCTCAACAATTTGGAGATGTGGACGTTTAGGGCTTGTGCATGTGGGTGGCTGGAATTGTATTTGCGCTTGCGCTCAAATGTCTGCTGCAAAGACAGCTGAACGCTGCGCTGGACACATTGGTGGAGGTTGTGGAGGATCGTGGAGGTGAAGGGGTGGTTGTAGGGCGGGAGGCGCTCGTGCCGGGGTCCTGGGCGGGGGTTGACTCGCCGAGCCAGCATGTGACACAGGGGAAGGGGCAGTGGTGTGACCCGCAGGAGGTGAACGGCCTTGGTTCCACTGAGTCGGGTGTTTAGCACTCATATGCCTGCGCATGCTGGTAGTGGTTAGGCTGGTAGTGGTGGCTCCCCTGCTGATCCTGGTGTGGCACAGGTTGCACACCACAGTCCGTCGGTCATCCTCACTTTCTTTAAAAAACCTCCAGACTTGCGAACATCTAGGCCTCGGCACGGGAGCTTGACTCCGTGAAACAGTTGCTGATCTACCTGCTCTGGCCCTGCTTCTCCCTCTGGCCACCCCACTGCCTCTTCCAACCTGTTCTGGTGCTGCACTTGCCTCCCCCTCAGAAGCACTGTCTTGAGTTGGATTACCAACCCAGCTCGGGTCAGTCACCTCATCATCCACCAGCTCTTCCTCCGATTCCTCACTCTGCTCCCCCCTCGGACTTACTGCCCTGACAACAACGTCACTGTCTGACAACCGTGTCTCATCATCATCATCATTATCATCCGACACCTCTTCACGCACTACTTGCACTAAGTCCACACTCTCATCACCCACAGACTGTGAAAGTTCTAAATTTTGGGCATCGGGACAGAGCAACTGCTCAGGTTGCTGTTGAGCAGTGGTTTGTGTCTCTGGGTAGGGTCCTGAAAAGAGTTCCTGTGAGTATGCCTGATCTGAATCCATACTTTCCGTGGGGGGGGCAGGCTGGGGGGAAGGAGGTTGAGCTGGAGGAGACAGAGGTCTACTCCCTTGGCTAGCGTGGGTGGACTGCGTGGAAGACTGGGTGGTGGATAAATTACTGGACGCATTGTCCGCTATCCACGTCATCACCTGTTCGCACTGTTGTGGTTTCAATGGTGGTGTACCACGTGAACCAGTAAGTTGCGAGATGAAGCTAGGGAGCGAAACTCTGCGGTGTTCCACTGCTCCCTCATCAACATGTACTGTGTCAACCTGCCCAGGACCACGGCCTCTGCCCCCTACACTACTTGAACGCCCACGTCCACACCCTCGTCCTCGACCCTTAGCCTTTGGGTTCAACATTTTGTATGTTCACTGCACTGTATGATATATAACTGAGAGAAAAAAACGTAGTCTTTAGACGGTGGCTATTGTACCGCAAACCACTCAATTTTTCACTGCAATGTATGATATATAACTGAGAGGAAAAACTTATATTTTCTACACTCCGGCTAGTGTGCAGCACTCAACAGAATTTTTCACTGCACTGTATAATCTATTACTGAGAGGAAAAAATTATATTTTCTATTTTCTACACTCCAGCTAGTGTGCAGCACACGACAGAATTTTTCACTGCACTGTCTAAGATATAACTGAGAGGAAAAAATTATATTTTCTATTTTCTACACTCCGGCTAGTGTGCAGCACACGACACAATTTCACACTGCACTGTAGTATATATGACTGAGAGGAAAAACGTAGTCTTTAGACGGCAGCTATTGCACCGCAAACCACTCAATTTTTCACTGCACTGTATAATATATAACTGAAAGGAAAAACTTATATTTTCTACACTCCGGCTAGTGTGCAGCACACGACAGAATTTTTCACTGCACTGTCTAAGATATAACTGAGAGGAAAAAAATATATTTTCTATTTTCTACACTCCGGCTAGTGTGCAGCACACGACACAATTTCACACTGCACTGTAGTATATATGACTGAGAGGAAAAACGTAGTCTTTAGACGGCAGCTATTGCACCGCAAACCACTCAATTTTTCACTGCACTGTATAATATATAACTGAAAGGAAAAACGTATATTTTCTACACTCCGGCTAGTGTGCAGCACACGACAGAATTTTTCACTGCACTGTCTAAGATATAACTGAGAGGAAAAAATTATATTTTCTATTTTCTACACTCTGGCTAGTGTGCAGCACACAACAGAATTTTTCACTGCACTGTATAATATATAACTGAGAGGAAAAAATTATATTTTCTATTTTCTACACTCTGGCTAGTGTGCAGCACACGACACAATTTCGCACTGCACTGTAGTATATATGACTGAGAGGAAAAACGTAGTCTTTAAACAGCGGTTATTGCACCGCAAACCACTCAATTTTTCACTGCACTGTATAATATATAACTGAAAGGAAAAACTTATATTTTCTACACTCCAGCTAGTGTGCAGCACACAACAGAATTTTTCACTGCACTGTATAATATATAACTGAGAGGAAAAAATTATATTTTCTATTTTCTACACTCCGGCTAGTGTGCAGCACACGACAGAATTTTTCACTGCAATGTCTAAGATATAACTGAGAGGAAAAAATTATATTTTCTATTTTCTACACTCCGGCTAGAGTGCAGCACACGACACAATTTTGCACTGCACTGTAGTATATATGACTGAGAGGAAAAACGTAGTCTTTAGACGGCGGCTATTGCACCGCAAACCACTCAATTTTTCACTGCACTGTATAATATATAACTGAAAGGAAAAACTTATCTTTTCTACACTCCGGCTAGCGTGCAGCACACAACAGAATTTTGCACTGCACTGTATAATATATAACTCAGAGGAAAAAATTATATTTTCTATTTTCTACACTCTGGCTAATGTGCAGCACACGACAGATTTTTTCACTGCACTGTATAATATATTACTGAGAGGAAAAAATTATATTTTCTACACTCCGGCTAGTGCGCAGCACACGACAGAATTTTTCACTGCACTGTATAATATATAACTGAGAGGAAAAAATTATATTTTCTATTTTCTACACTCCGGCTAGTGTGCAGCACACGACAGAATTTTTCACTACACTGTCTAAGATATAACTGAGAGGAAAAAATTATATTTTCTATTTTCTACACTCCGGCTAATGTGCAGCACACGACAGATTTTTTCACTGCACTGTATAATATATTACTGAGAGGAAAAAATTATATTTTCTACACTCCGGCTAGTGCGCAGCACACGACAGAATTTTTCACTGCACTGTATAATATATAACTGAGAGGAAAAGATTATATTTTCTACACTCCGGCTAGTGTGCAGCACACAACACAATTTCGCACTGCACTGTATTATATATGACTGAGAGGAAAAACGTAGTCTTTAGACGGTGGCTATTGCACCGCAAACCACTCAATTTTTCACTGCACTGTAGGATATATAAAAAAACGTATTCCCTAGACTGACGCTACTGTACAGCACACTACATAATTGTTCACTGGACTGTAGTATATAGAAATGACAGAAAAACGTATTCCCTAGAATGACACTACTGTACAGCACACTACATAATTGTTCACTGGACTGTAGTGTATAGAAATGACAGAAAAACGTATTCCCTAGACTGACGCTACTGTACAGTACACTACCTAATTGTTCACTGGACTGTAGTGTATTGAAATGACAGAAAAACGTATTCCCTAGACTGCACTACAGATCTCAGCAAGCCAAGGTACAGCAGCAGCAAAAATGAGTACTTTGGGCAATTTATTTTGGGTCTGTGTGGACCACGTGCTGTCCCTTCTGCCACCAGTCACTGTGTACAGTGTGCAGCCAAGATGGCGGTAGCTGCACTACAAGTCCCAGCCAGCAGCCTGGAGGAGACCAAAAAAAAAAGGTGCTTGTAGCCCTTAGAAGGGCTGTTGGGTTCTTTGTGGGTGATTCCTGCCTAACCAACATCTAAATTCAGGCCCTAACACTCTCCCTGACAGACAGCAGCTCTATCCCTAATCTCATGCAGACGGCGTATGACGCGAGCAGCGCGGGACCAGATTCTTATATTCCCAGGTCATCTGATCTGGCCAGCCAATCCCTGCTATCGACTTGTAGGGGCCCCACGTGATGCTAGGAGGTACCAAAGACTCTCCTGCATGTTGATTGGCTGAAAAAAGGCGGCTAACATGCAGGAAGAGGAAGTTGCCATTTCCTCGAGGATCGCGATATGCTCGTCCGAGTAGCGAGCATATGCGAATACCCTAATGCTCGAACGAGCATCAAGCTCGGACGAGCATGTTCGCTCATCTCTAATACTTACCATTAAAAATCAATTACTCCACCAGTAACGAATACCACTAAAGCCTGCATAAGAGAATATACAGATCACTGTCAATTGTTGGCCTTGGTAACTAGAATAGTTTGTCCATCCTACCATTGAACTGGACTAAGAGTGTACATGAAGATGAGGGGGCTGTTTAGCAAATATTAAAGTGGGGCACCATTATAGTGCAGGTTAACTTCACCACACCACTAAATATATGGGACCGAATGACCTGGTACTTGTGGAGAATGAATCCCAGCAGTTTATTATAAACCATTAAACTATAGAATTCAGCTTAAACTCTGTTCACAGTTGCATCTGGATTCTGGTAGCCTCATCCGGGCATAATGGGATCTGGTAGAGATCCATCAGCTCCCTGACAAATATGCTGAAATTCGGCTGGACAACAAATGTTTTTTTTTCTGGCTGGTTCACCACATATTATCCTGAGAAGCGACAAGATCTCATTATAGCCAATGGGGATCCTGCTGCACACTGTTGTAGCCGGCAGTGCCAGATATGGTGAGCTCCAACAGCCTGATCCTCAGTCGGATCAGGCTACCAGATTCCAAACACTACTGTGAACGGAGAGTAACATAGATGGACCTAGTTTCTCCAACAACCTCACAGTGGCCACTTGTGCAGCTATCTGTGAGACACTAACCCATCCTCAGATCACCTGGCGTTTTAGTAGCACAGTCAACACAATACAGGACAACACAGCACAAGTTGTGAAAGTTATAGAGGGCACTGCAGAAATCAGAAGTGTCCATTATGCTCCTTACATTGTTGATTTCGCATAATTTGGACTGATCATGGCTCTCTTTGATGGGCATCTATTAGCAGGTTTGTACCTGAAGATGACACTGGCTGACCTGTTATATGTGTGCTTGGCAGCTGAAGGCATCTGTGTTGGTCCCTTTTCATATATGACTGCATTGCTGAGAAAAATCTATGCAAATGAGCCTCTAGGAGCAATGGGGCATTGTCTTCACATCTTGCAGCTTTAGTCACTCTCTGCAACTGCCGCTCCTGCTCCACTTTGACAGTCAATCAAACTGCAGAGGGAGTGGCAGATGCAGGGAAAGCACAACCTCTAGGAGTAACAGCAATGCCCTGGTTGCTCCTAGAGGCTGATTTGCATACATTAAAACATCATTTTTCACAACAATTCAGGCACATATGAACATGGGACCAACACAGATGCCTTTAGCTGCCAAGCGCACATGTAACAGGTCATCCATTTTCGTAGGTACAAATCGGCTGACAGATGCTCCTTAAGGATTTGTGCATACAGGAGAGTGTAGCTCACTCCCATTTCTATTCTGGGCATTTTACCCATGGGAAATTTCCCCTAAATACATTTTTGATCGCAATTGAGATTGAAGATTAGTTATTTAAAGTTCTGTAATTACTAATTAATATGTGCTTGTCTGGTTAAAACATTCAGTACATTGGTTTATATAAGCAGTGCAAGCTAAAACGTGCTTATTACCACAACCCTGAGGCATCAGCTCAGAAAGATACTGAAGCCTTACAAAAATATTGCACCGCAGCCAGGGATGGAAAGAAAACAAGAACAACTGATTTATTTCACATAGCAAATGCCAAATTTCCCCTGAATTCTTTAGCACAATGACTTGTAGAATACACCCTTTATTCTAAGCTATTAAATATTTAATTACACTACATAATTAAAGGGAACCTGTCATCTCCGAAACACCCCCTGACCTGGAGTAAGCGTTGTATAGTGTAAGTGATGCTGAATCCGAATATGTAATTTTTATCTTCGTACTCACTTGCATTCTGACGCTGTGCTCTGACAAACCAGCAGTAAAATGCACTCACTGGACTCCAATGCTCACTCACATAATGGAGAGGACTCAAAGAAGAGTCCAGTGAGTGCATTTTACTGCAAGTTTGTGGGAGCACAACGTCGTAATGGAAGCGAGTATGAAGATAAAACTTACATATTCGGATTCAGCATCACTTACACTATACAACACTTACTCTAGTTCAGGAGGTGTTTCGGTGATGACAGGTTCCCTTTAAGGTGGTCTGAAGAAATGTAAGTCCTGACTTATTTTATGATTTCTTTCTAAAATGTGGTAATACAGCGCACTGACCATATGAATGAAATATAACGTGAATACAGTTTTAAAATTGAAGGTCCTCTCAGACTACCAAGTGTGACATACATGTATGTGCTTATAGCATCTCAGAAGTGTTCATAGAGTAAAGATGGGCCCACAGAAGTGGTTCACACAACCACAAACCTAAATCAAGCTCATTAGGGTTTAGTGTTTATTTGTCTCTTAGGCTACTTTCACACTAGCGTTTTTAAATTCCGGTATTGAGTTCCGTTATAGGGGCTCAATACCGGAAAAAAACGCTTCAGTTTTGTCCCCATTCATTGTCAATGGGGACAAAACTGAACTGAAGACAACGGAATGCTCCTGAAAGCATTCCGTTCCGTCTTCAGACCGGAGGACAAACCGCAGCATGCTGCGGTTTGCTCTCCGGTCCAGGCATCCGCACCAAGACGGATCCGGAATGACCCCCAATGCAAGTCAATGGGGACGGATCCGTTTGGTGTGGACACACCAGTAATCCGGATCTGTCCTCCATTGATTTCCAATGGGGGGTCATTCCGGATCCGGCATACATACACACAGACTACATACAAACAAACATACAGACATACATACAAACATACAGACATACATACATACTCACATACTCCCGGGACGCCGGCAGAACGTCTTCACGCGCCTCCTGCGCGCTGCGATGACATTTCCCCACTGCGCCCAGCAGAGGGCGCTGTGGGGAATCGTCATCACTGCGCGCAGGAGGCGCGTGAAGACGTTCTGCCGGCGTCCCGGGAGTATGTGAGTATGTATGTATGTCTGTATGTTTGTATGTATGTCTGTATGTTTGTTTGTATGTATGTCTGTGTCTTGTTTTAATGTGTGTCATGTGTGGGGCCGGAGCGCTGCTCCGGCTCCACACATGTATAGCGTTAGCACGGATCCGTTGGCACCCTTTAGGTGCCGGATCCGTGCTAACGCTAGTGTGAAAGTAGCCTTACCCTCTTCAGCAATATGACCTTCAGGCTGTTTTTTCTCCCTTTCCTTTGCCAATGTTTCAATGGAAAAACAGCCAATGTATCCCAATGGACCTAGGATGTTGCCAAACTGAGTTAGGGTCCACTTTCCAAGGGCCCCTTAGTAGCTTCACGGCCTTTCTCTATGGTATGTGCTCCACTGATTCTTCAATGAGAATGAGCGTTGATATCAACATTCCTCCTGCTCATTGCTTGCTTGTTAGCTGCATTTACGACTCAACCATCGTGTATGTACGGGTATGAACAATAGTCACTATGATCGTTGGTCCCTATAGAGATTCATTGTTTTTCGGCAGCATGTCCCTGTTATATAGGTCAAAAAGTTTGTGTTCTACTAGCTGATTTTGAAAATCAGCCCGTAAATTTGCTGAATTTAGCACATCACTGTTTCTGCAGAGATTCGTCATTAATTCTCTACCAAAGATCTGTTAGTAAAATAGACTAATTAAGCTCATATTAAAAGGTTTTCAGAGCTTAAAATTTATGACATATCCTCACAATAGATCATTAATATATGATCGGTGGGTTTCAGACATTCAGGAACCAAGCTTTTCAGCTGTTGGAAGGTCTCTCGAGTGCCAGAATCTATTCCTAGGCTTATGGCATCACATCCATTAGTCACATGGCCTTTATGCATGGTCTTCAATTGAATGGTAGTACCAAACAAGGGGGCTAAACAATATACTACATTGTGCACTGTATACTAAAAAGAGGTTGCAGTGCTCATCTGAGCTCTGTGGCCCCTTCAAATAGCTGATTGATGAAATTCAAGACCTATTCTGAGGGTAGGTCATCAATGTTTAAGTCCTGAAAAACCTCTTTAATACTCTCATGACATCCCTATTTTTATGAATTGATGACTGGGTGGGAATCGGACTGCATAATAGGGAGATTATACAGAGAATAATACAAGAAGCAATAGGACCAAGCAGCTGAGGAGACCAAACCTCTAGTTTAAAGAAGTGCTGCAAGCAGGGGCAGACTAGGAACTTAAAGTGGCCCTGGAAATAAACCTAAAAGTGGGCCCATGTTGTCCAAATTGGAACACAAAATGCCATCCTAGCAAAACCAAATACCATAGTGCCACTCAAAATACTGCCCTATGACCATACTGAAGATAGTTGAATTCACGTTTTTTTCCATTTTGATTGCACACAACGCATCCTAATGGAACAGATGCATCCTGATGTGCAAAATCAAACCTGATCAGTTTTCAATTCTGCTATTGAAAACTCAATAGCGGATCTCAATAGCGGAATTAATAGCACAAATGTGAAAGTAGCCTTAGACCTCCATGTGAAACCCCCATATCAGATCTCAGATAAGATCTCCAAGTCAGACTCCACAAGTATTAGATGTCAGATCAGACTTTAAAATAAATAAATTAACTTACCTCTCCTGCTTCACTGCCACTCTCCTGGTCCAGTGTTCTCCCCTGCAGTTGCGCTCATTTGTCTTCTCTGGGCCCACGCTGCACACTTGACTGCCTGCAGCGTCAGATCATAGCGCGCGCACAACATCCTGGTTCTGTAGGCAGTCTTGACTGTGGAGCGCAGATAGGAGAAGACCAGGGAGGAGGGTTGAGTAGAGTGCTCCCAGTGCTTTGCTCCCTGCCCCCTGCAGACTAGTGAGAGCTTCTATAATAGAAGCGCTCACTAGTATTTGCTTTATATGATACACTGCGTCTTATAAAGTGAAAAATACAGCCCCACTGCCAAGGTGGACCCTGCAATTAAAGCTGCTACAAGATGGACGGTGTCTAAGAAACAATACAGAAGGATTGAGAGTACAGAAGGAAAGGACAAAGAAGGAAAAAAGTAAAAGACTGAAAGTCTATGTAATGATAAAAAGATGGTAGGGGGTAGCAGAGAAACAAATGCTGTACATTATGCTGTACGTGCTATCATTATCTAGCTGGGAAGAGCTCCATGATTAGTTGTTATGCCTAGATATTTATCATGGCTCGATGGTGTGCGCTGGGCTATGATAACCAGGCGCGTTACTAGATGCGGCACCTGATTTATGAGGCGTACACCTTGTTATAAATTAGGTGCAGCATCCGGCAGTGCGTGTGCCTAAACTGGCTGGTGTGGATTTTAGTGTTCTTTTATTGTGCCAGACAACTGGCATAGAAAACGATAAATGTTATTAAGTATGATTTTTATGTGTTCTATTTTGGAGAAGTGACAAGCCATACCTATTATAATTCTGTAGGTTACAAAGTACCGTATTTTTTGCTTTATAAGACGCACTTTTTTCCCCCCAAAGTGGGGGGAAAAAGTCAATGCGTATTATAAAGCGAATGTGCCTCAAATCAAGATGGCCCGTCCTATTGCAGGAAAGCAGGAGCTGTTGGTACGCCTACTCCTGAGCTTGCTTATTAAGTGTGGGGTGGGCAGCAGCAGTAGTTAAGCATACAGTGAGGCTGAATGCTGCCAGCCCTCGCGTCCTTACCACAGATCTGCTGGCCGTGTCCGATCCATACCAGAGGAGGAGGAGAAGAGAGAGCAGTTCTTCTCCTCTGCATTGCCGCTTGCATGTATGTAACACTGATTGGAGGTGTGCGCCGGCGGGAACTACTGCTGCTCCCTGCCTCCACCAATCAGCTTACTCCCTTCCACTGCCGTACCATGAGCGCCGCAGTTACAGAGCTCCGGCGCTCCTGCTGTCAAAGACAAAGAGACGGAGTTTTACTGGCCTCTGTCGCCCTGTGCTATTCCCTGGCCTGTCACCTGAAGTCCTATGTGAGTGACAGCTCATGGGCTGGTCTAAAAATAAAATGTGTGTAAAATGTTACTATAACTCCCCTCATCTATAGGAATGCACCAATGTACTGCGTACATGGGTGTATGCCTATGGATGAGGGAGGTTATAGTCATATTTAATATAAACACAGGCCAATAATGGTACAGTCCCTGGACAGTGTTTATATTTAATGTGACTATAACCCCACTCATCCTTAGCAATACACCAATGTACTGCAGTTCATGGCTGAATTCTTTATGATGATGGGGTTTATAGTCTCATAACAGTGCATCATCCACAGATTCCCTATAACAGTACATCATTCAATGATCCCCCCATAACAGTGCACCATCCACAGATCCCCCATAACAGTGTCATCCACAGATCCCCCATAACAGTGTCATCCACAGATCTCCCATAACAATGTGCTATCCACAGATCCCCATAACAGTGTCATCCACAGATCCCCAATTAGTTCAAAACCCACCAAAAGCACACCATTTGGTTCAAACTATTTTTTTTCTTATCTTCCTCCTCAAAAACCTAGGTGCGTCTTATCATCAGGTGCGTCTTATAAAGCGAAAAATACGGTACCAATACATTCTGATCTTACACTGCAGGTGCCCTGTTACATAATTTAAATCGGTCCCTAGGAGCTTCAAGTTGAAACTCTGATAAAATCTTTCACTTATCTATACTGTACTTATTTCAACGATAAATAATGTATTGTGATTGTCCATATTGATTCCTTTGCTGGCTTGATTCATTTTTCCATCACATTATACACTGCTAGTTTCCATGGTTACAACCACCCTACAATCCAGCACTATGGTCGTGCCTGCACACTAATGGAAAAAGTGTCAGCCTCTCTGGTGGCCGTGGGAGCTCACATACGCTGGTACTTTTTCCTATAGTATGCAAGTCCACCACTGACTTGTACCTCTACAATACATCTACTCTATGAAGCAATTGATGTCTATACGCTTCCAGAAGGTAGATAGATTTACAGAGGAGTGGAGACCATTAAAAATTATCTAGAGTTGGTGGGTAAACCACTTGAAACATTAGTAGATTTGGCATGAAGAAGTATGTGAGATATTGTGTATATATTTAGTATATGCTTTTTTTTTTTTTTCTCCATTTGTCTTCTGTCACCATTTTTATCCTAGTCCTCTCTATAATCATTATAACGACCTTTTGTCAGTTGAAATCTCTTTGGGTTAGGCTACTTTCACACTTGCGTTGTTGTTTTCCGGTATTGAGATCAGGCAGAGGATCTCAATACCGGAAAAAAACTGATCAGTTTTGTCCCCATGCATTCTGAATGGAAAGAGATCTGTTCAGGATGCATCAGGATGTTTTCAGTTCAGGCAGCTTTCAGTTTTGTGACCGGACACAAAACCGCAGCAAGCTGTAATTTTGTGTCCGGTCATAAAAACTGAAAGAAACTGATCAGGTACTGAAACCAATGCAAGTCAATGGTGACAGATCAGTTTTTTTAGGAGACTAGGCTCCGGCTCCACACATGTATAGCGTTAGCACGGATCCGTTGGCACCCTTTAGGTGCCGGATCCGTGCTAACGCTAGTGTGAAAGTAGCCTAAAAAAACGGATCCGTCACCCATTGACTTTCAATGTATTTAGTGCCTGATCAGTTTTCTTCAGTTTTGATTTCACACAACTGCATCCCAACTGAACTGATGCATCCTGATGTGCAAAATCAAAACGGATCAGTTTAATTCAGGTATAGAGATCCTCTGCCGGATCTCAGTACCTGAATTAACAACGCAAGTGTGAAAGTAGCCTTAGCGAACGAGCGGTCTAGCTGATAGATGGCATCCTATAATTGTTTGAAACGAAGTTGGCCATGTTTGAATGTTTTGTATAAAAAAAGACCTTTCACCCACAACAATCTTTCTTTGAAAGAACGTTCCTAGAGTGATCATTCATCCATCTCAGCGTCACTGAATGTGTATGGCAAGCTTGAATGACTGTAATGGCCAGTATGGAATAAAATGTGTGTGGTTGCATCTGCAAAATGTTCATTCACCAATCATTCATTTAATGGTTATTCAACCATCAGTCTACTTTTATCTAATGTGTATGGCCACCTTGAACGGGTTGTCCTACCATTTAACATAAAAAAATAAGTTTTATCATTTATTTTCTGTTACATTTTTTTTTTCAGTTGTAATATTTCCTCTTCACTTCATTATAATGGTGCATGCTGGAGTTTAATCTATGTAGTAAATTGCATGTCCACCTACTAAGCATGGTCGCATATGCTAAGTTCTATCCTTCAACTGCCACCAGCCGGATCTTCCATTACAAACTGTGACAGTTACATGGAGAAAACTGCAGCCGAAGTAACACAATTTATTACATTAATCAGATATCCCCTTTAAGTCAGAGAAGCCTTTAGCCCCCCCCCCCCTAGCATTCCAGCCTAGGTCCTTCTTATGTCTGTGCTCCTTTTAGCTACTGTACAAAACTGGTCACAATCATGTTCTGTTATAACAGTAGGGTGATCTAAAAATTGGGTTGGATTCAGATTACATCTAGCTTGCTAAAACAATTCAAGCATAATAAGTTATATATGGGAAGGTAGGATTGGCATTTTATGTAAAAATTGTTGCCGTCTGAGTCAGTTGGTGACAAAAATATCATCTACATAGGTATTGCCAGTAGAATTTCTTTTCCCAGAGTACAATATTAAAATTATCACTGGAACCAATTCATTGGAAATGCTATTGGGCCACAAATATCAATAATTTGCAGCCAAAAGGAGATCAAATGTTACTCGTTTTATTGGAAAGACAACACTTAACAACATATTGTAGCATGAGCATACAAACCAAATGTAGACGGCAATGTGCATATGCCAGACCATAGTAAGCCAGTGCTCACCAATTTAAATAACTTTTTAGCCTAACTTATACATAGAAAAGAGAGATAACATAAAAAGAACGTTTCAAAGTTGAAGTAATGGGGCATTGGTTGTCATAATACAATTTTGTAAATTTAGTGGGCTACACTTGACCCATAAGGTAGTCAGGAATACATTGTCTCAGCTGTCATTCCTTTTGGTATAATAATCCATACATATTCCACATCTACTATTGATATGCAGGAGTTCCATTAGCGCATGTGAGGAACCAATGACATTTTGTGGTCTTTGTGCTATGGATACTGTTAGAACTTCAGCAGTAGTACCGGATATAAGATTCAGTCTTTATTACTCTTTCATAGAGTTTTACTAACTTTTCTCAGGTCCCTTGTTTGCTGTCTCTGTGCCAGTCTGGTAAACAAATGAGCTGGCTAGGCAAACCCCACTGTGTATTTGCTTCATCTTTCCTCTGCATTTTTTTGCCTGATGCCTTTTCCTGAGTCCTAGCATCAAGCACCCACAAAAGCTTACAAGGCAGAATCCCGAGTTGAAAGCCAGTAGATAGATCATAAATATATCTCTTCTACAAAGAAGCATAAAATGAACCAAGTGCAATAAAAATGGGACTTCACTGCCTATTACAAGAAGAGTAGTAACAAGGACACCTAATGTGGAGGGGTAATTACGGACCTTTCTTCTCAGGGTAAGATTTGAAGCAGGTGAGCCTGATCCTGGAGTTGTAAACCTCATTTCCATATAGATTTTAAGGAAAATCAAATACAGAAACAGGGAAAGTGCTGATACTGCGTATAGTGGTGGAAGCCATGTTGTAACATCTTGAAAAATTAAGATTTGTGGAGAATTTTGGGCTTTGAGATTTACTACATAAAAGGTGATTGCAGAGGACAGATATTTTAGTGTTGAGAGCAGTAACATAACAGAATAGTAAAATCCCCAACAGTGTTGCTTCTGCCATACTGGTTCTGATTCCTCCATTGTATAGAAGACCAAGGGAACAGCAAAGTTCACACAGAATGCCATGAATGGTAAGATCTTGATGGATGGTAGAGGTAGAACCACAATCTCAGATGATGAGTTAATTTCCAGTTTGTTCCACTCTTGTTGTGCAGTATCTATTGTAAAAAGACCATGGGTTATATAAATTAGTAAAAACCTTGTTTGCAAACAAATATGTACTTCAATAATAGAAAACTATGTTATAGATAAATGCATCTACGTCAAGAGCAAGAGTAAAATTGGAAAGTATGAAGGGAATGTTTCTTCCTAATTTGAAGACTCTAGTGAAGTCATGACTAGTGATCTTTCTTTTTAGAAAGATCCCCTAACTACAGGTTAATCTAAGGACGTACATCTGACGTACATCTTACAGATTAGGCTGTAATCTATGGAACAACCTGAAAACAAGCATCCAGTTTTCACTGTAGAACCAATGGAAAAGATCAGTTTCCATTCAAATCAATAGATTGTGTTTGTAATGCACTGACATTTCTGGTCCTCCTCAGTGACAGTAAAGCTGCCCATACACAGTGGCGTAGCTATAGGGCTTGTAGAGGTAGCAGTCGCTACCTGGCCCAGGAGCCAGAGGGGGCCCAAAGACCCTTGTGCTGCATAAGATGACACCAGTATTATAGAAAGTGCATGCAGGTCAAGTTACACCTCTGGCTGGAAAGAAGGGGTTAGATCAAGAAGTTGGAATGAGCGGTTGCCGGTTTAATTTTTTTCTCAGGCAGCATGAAGGCTATGTGCTCCCCTGCCCTCGGCCACAAAGCACTGAGGGTCCAAGCAGAACTCTTGCATCAGGGCCCATAAGCCTTTATCCACGCCCCTGCCCATACACATTCAATTGCTGTTGGCCACGCAATAGTCTCCAGATTCCCCCATACTGATACATGTTCAGTTCAGCCAAACATGTATGTCTTTTCAATGGGGAGAATGGAGAAAACAACCACCAGACATCGTCTGGGACAAACACAAGGAACGGGCAAAAAAAATCAACCCTTCTCTCCCCTGACATTATCTGTTGGGGAGAATTGGGATGGAGACCTCAGAGGGGTTGTCTGGTCTTGGAGCTGTGCCCTCCTAACGTAAAAAACCCCACTCACCTGTCTGCTGCTACCTTCCCTGCAGTACCAGGAAGCTGTATGATCATGTGACCTCTGTGACCAATCACAGTCCTCAGGGGTCACAGCAGCTTGAACGTTATGTCACAGGTGTGAGACACTGTTTAAGCCTGAGGCCTGTGACTGTCTGCAGGTATCATGGGACCAAGTCGCTTCCAATCCTGCAGGGACTGGTAGTGGTCAGGAACAGAGCAGTGGAACCGTGGACAGGTAAGTAGTATTTGTTTTTAATGTTACGTGGCACAGGCTAGGACCCCAGGGGTTGTTGGCTCCATGGTTGGACAGCCCCATTAACTCTAGGGTATTTGAAAATGTAGTTTTACCTAAATAAACTGAATAACACTATGCGTACCTGACTAGAATTTTCAGAGTATCCCCTATTTTGATGAACGTCTAAAAGTGAGCTGAACTCTATGCTGGGTAAGTCTACAATATGTTTCATATGGTGCACCAGTGCTCTGTGCAAGACAAATGCCAGTCTAGATAAATGTGTGGGGGAAAAAATACCAGAAAAATATGACAAAAAACAAAATTCATGACACCACTGCAAAATTCATGTGTGTAGGAATCCTAAAGTTACCATTCAGGATGAGAGCTGCTTACCATTGCTAAATGTCTTGTCTGGGTTCACTAGAGCTAACTGGGAGAGTTGTAAGAGCAGGTAGATGTTGACCAGAATGAATGCTGCCAGAGCTTGTAGGTGATACTTCTGACTTCGTATAGCTTGTACAATGTGTTTCACTGAGGGATGTTTCTGATATGTCCATCCAGAGTTAAGATCCACCATAGGTTGTCCCACTTTCACCAAGGAGAAGACAGTGAAGAGAACTATGACTGCTACAGAGATGGCCAACAATACCTGCACAGCTGTATTAAGGAAGGTACACAAATGTTAATTTTCCTCATGGAGAAAATACCAGTCTTAAAGTGGGTTTACACTGTTCAATTGTCCAGCAGATTATTGGGGACGAACGTTCCTATGAACACTCGTTCCTGTTAATCTGCCTGTCTGAAGGTGTCACAGATCACCTGATGAATGAGCAAAATGCTCAAATATAAGGTGAAACAATTGTTCATGTGGCCACCTAAATTATTGTTTCTGAGCAGCAGATCCCTCTTCCCAACAATTGTGTGCTTGACCACTGCATGTAAAGAATCTGACCATAGACCCTACAGCCCAGGGGAGTCTCTCGAGCCCTCTTCACGGCTGCTGGCTAGGTAGATAACAATCTGATGCTCTCAGCATTAATTAATACTAGAAGCATCAGGTACTTTTGCACCTAGCCAGCAGCTGCAGGTGCCCTCCTGAATTCAACTGTATCAGCGTCCTCAGTATAGTAATAGGGCAGTATTTTATGCTGCACTGTGGTATATAGTTTTGCTGGGGCAGTATTTTGTAATGCACTATGGTATTGCTGGCCCTGCCTACTTCTGTTGTCCACCTTCTATCAATTTGGTCTTGCCTACAACATGAGGTCACTTTCAGTTTTTTTCCAGCTTCACTTTAAGTTCTCAGTTCGCCCCTGAGGACATCTGAGACTTGCATTCAAACCAAGGCATCAAGTCTGGAGAGAGTGTTGGTCTGATTCAGTGAAAACACCAGATGCAGTAGGGAAAAAATGGTTGGCAATGCCATAGACTGCAGGTTATTGCAAAATATATGTATCTCATGCTACGGTCAGAGTGACATACATAAAAATTAAACTAAACTAAATTACAATTTTTTTTAAAGGAAAAACTGGTTTACACTAGAGATGAGCGAGCAGTGCTCGTTACAAGCACTGTAACGCTCGGGTCCCGTGTGAAATGCCCGCAGGCATTGCGGATCCGTCCTCATCTGTATGTAAGTCAATGAGGACGGATCGTTTGGTATGACACTCATACCAAACGGTTCCGTCCTCACCCGTCTTAAAGTCAGTGGGGACGGAACCGTTTCGTATGAGTGTCATACCAAACGATCCGTCCTCATTGACTTACATGCAGATGAGGACGGATCCGCAATGCCTGCGGGCATTTCACACGGGACCCGAGCGTTACAGTGCTCGTAACGAGCACTGCTCGCTCATCTCTAGTTTACACCTTTTATCGGCTAGTATGATAAAACACTCCTATTCCTCAATATTGAGTCCCTGTACACTACAGCTGAAGTGATAATTGTAATTGTAGGGAAAATAATTTTAAGCAAGGCAGACACATTTTCTGCCAGATGAGATGGTCTTCAATCAGATCAATGAATCATTACTACTCATTAGTAGTAATAGTGCTATATATTTAATTTTTTTTAACATAAAACACAGGCATTATTAAATTATATACTATGTCCTAGATTACCTGAGTTGACATGACTCTGCTGTGTGAGATCCATCTCTCCAATGCAGTTCATCACCAAGTAGATGTGGAAGAGCCAGCACACAGGAAGATACCAGACTGTGCCTTTAACAAAATTAATTTCCTATTAGAACATATATTGAGGTCTCATGACATGACATGACATATCTTTAACATAACCTGACAGCAGTGTGAAGAATAACTTTGGTTACTATAAAAATGGGTGCACAACCTTTTTTGGTCTGTTGGCTACATTTTCATATTGAACCCCCTCAAGGGCCACAATAAAACTTAAATGATTATTATCATCTGAGACATTTATGGTATATCAAAAGTATGTGCCACCTTATAGATGTAGGTTCCACTTTCACCTATTAGGAGAATAGGGGTTACCTTCTAAACACATGAGTATTATAAAGAGGAGGGGTTCATGCTTTCATGTATAAACTATGGGCTTATGGTAACAGACTCCCATAAACTACAACAGAGAGGGCCACTTAAATTGATTGCCACCAATGTAAGTCATACACTGTTTTCTGGGGCATCACACTGAGGTCAAGGGATGGCATCCTTCTGATATATGTCCTATTCTTGCTACTACACCGTGTGCCAGTGGAAACTATGATACATGAGTGTAAGCATCCTCAGATAAGAATTTCCGGTCCAGATGACTGGGGGCCACACACGCAAGCCATATGTGGCCCCAAGCCTCATGTTGTGCACTCCTGTTAGAAAACATGTTTGAATAACACTACATAAAATGTTTTATAAGGACCAGTGGCTTTGGTTGTTGTTATTATTATGCCTAATCTCTATGGTTGCTCTTGTTATGGACTAAGACAGAAGATTTTCTATGGTGAATCTAGCTGATTCAATCAAGATTCTCAAACAGTCTCATATGTATTGTGACTAGAAGACTACATTTTAATGCCTGCTTTGGGGAAACAAGTAACTGGACAAGCTGAATTTAACCCCTCCAGTCCTAATATATGATGCTATGGACTACTCACCAATGGATGGCACAATGACCTTAAAGTGTCTGCAGATCCATGTCCTTCTTGGCCTTGGAGCAGCCAATGTCAGTAGTTTATTAGATATCTGCTAGAAAGTAGAAGATACACTGTTTTCAGTGACATGTCAAGAGAACTATAAACGCTTTGTATTAGAATGAAGAAAAAATAAAAATAAAACAAACACTCCATAATGTAATAGGTTCATAAACCCAAGAAAAAGCAAGGATAAGAGACAGGATGTTGTGTAATATACTAAACCTCCTTGACGTCTCTCCACTTCACGTAGCTGCTGCTCCACCTGCAGACCTCAACTCACTTAACAATAAACTCAACAATTCAACTATGAAACGCAGAGATACAGCAGGTACCACAAAGTTTGGGCATGCAATGCATTTTTAATTTGGATTGCCTTCTTTGTCATGTACCTTATGAAGAAATCAAATTGACTGTCAAAGGCATTGTACACTTTTCAATAAATATTTTTGAAAATTCCTGCTATATAAACGATGTTGGTGGAACCTGCTGTATTCCTGTCATTTGGTTGCCTGGTTATCAAAGGCCTTGAGCTTAAATAGTGGAAGCCACTTGAACTCTTCCAGCTCACAAATAGGGTTGTATGCATGAGGTCTTGAATCTATAAGTTATTGGCTTCAGCTTGCAGTAACCAAGAAAGGTCTGCATATTTTTTTAAAAATTTAACAGTGGAGTAATAAGAACAGTGAGCTTCTGGATCAGACTCTGTACAGTATCTCATTTGGTGCAGCTTATTGAAGTGATGATAATTTCATTACTTTCACGGCAAAAATATTCTGCAGCGCTGCACACGGGCTAAAAAGTTGTGATCAGCAACCCCACCCCTCTTGTTACCTACTCATCTCTGTGAATAACATCACCTCAGTTCCTTCCCTTTAGTTGTCATGGTAGTGGAACTGGATGGCAAGCTCACCTGTGTGAACATTGCCATAGGGGAAAACGACAGGGTGAAAATGATGTGATTTGCTGCTAACATACAAATGATGTGAAATGTTTTGTTTTTTTTTAAACAGTGAGCCTTACATATTTTGATTCTAATATGCAGATAGACGCAGCAGAACTAAAGCCGAAAATGATGCATTTTTCCCTTGATGCACACTGAAACATGTTCATGTATCTCAAATTTAAACTTTAACTCATATTCTATGGAAGTAACAATTCATATTTTGTTGTAGTAGCATCATCATTTGCTAAACATAGTTCCAATTTTAGGTGGCATCAGTGCAAGATTCGATGACATCATACTAGTGACATCACTACTTGCAAAACACAATTTATATTGTGACATCATTATCCCTTCTTATTCTGCCATAGTGGCAGAGTTACGAAATATGAATTATGTTTATTGAGCAGTGATATCAATAATAGAAGTTATATATCCCAGTATATTTATCCTGGGACTCCTGTCTTTTACATCCCTACCCCCTATTAGGCAGTTGTTGCCCTAAAGAAGCGAGCAAGTAAACAATAGTGTTTGTTAAGAATGATCTTTATAGGTTGCATTATTAACAATTATCATTAGGTGTATGGACAAAATTTCAATTTGCAGCAATGAAAGCCTGAGGATTCAGTGATCTGAGCTGTTAGACCTGCTTCATATTCATTGGATGTTAGTGTAGGATTTTGCTTTTCCTGTTTTTCATGATAAATGAAGCTTTGTCTGATTATCCACGGTTAACTAAAAACTGAAAGCTGAAGTGTGAATTAATTGTACCTCAGCATGAAACGTATCAGCGAAACATAGCACTTAAAATGAGCTATTACTAGACAATAGTTTTTTTAAGTAATTATTCATCAAATTTCCATTCCTGCTACATAACTTTGTATGTGCAAATTAGTAATCTGCTATAGCTATTCTGTTCATTGACTGCTAATAAACAATCCCCTGTGAAAATCTTCTGCATGAATAGAGTGAAGTCATCAGCGCCTTTAAGTGCAAAGACTTAACTACTCGATTGCCTTCTTTTTTGATTAATTTAAAAAAAATAATAGTTTTTACATTTATACAGATACATAGTAGCCCAACCGATATATATGCTACACATACTAGCAACGAACAGGTTACGGTTTTAATTCAAGCTGCATAATTCAAGGTAGATAATATTCATGTTGCATCATTTATTCTATTTGTGCAATTTGTAGTTTTTGAGGTTAAAATGGGGCACTGACACATAAAGCAGAATTATATGGAGGTGGAACAACAGGACAATGTCATCTAAAGGTACATTGGTGGAGCAATCCCTATACTAATAAATGTTTTATATGATGTATATAGATTATGTAAAACAGATATGCCCAACTTGCGGCCCTCCAGCTGTTGCAAAACTACAACTCTCAGCATGCCCAGACAGCCTACAGCAGGGAATGGTGGGAGTTGTACTTTTACAACAGCTTGAGGGCAGCAGGTTGGGCATCTCTGATGTAAAGACTTTTATTATTAGATACTATGACATGTTAAATCAAGGGTGGTTATATGGATGGCTCAGGCAGTAGTGAGACAACTATTCTTGGTGCCCAAAGCAGGATTTTAAAATGTGCCCATTTATCCTTAGTTCCTAAGTTCAACATGATGACTCTCTTTTGGACAATTTTTCACCTGACAGCTATTAGGCCTGTTACCCAGTAACATAGACTTTTCTGCTTAACATGTATGTTAAAAGCTCAATTTATAGGTATAATGTTCTATTTTTTTTAAAGAATATGAAAATTGTGCACCTTCCAATGGTGCCCTAGGTAGCCACCTACTCTTCTAGCCCTTGTCCCAGCCTTGGGCCCAGGTGTATATTTTGCACCAGGACAACCAAGCTGCACCTCTGATATTACATAGCTCTAAGGTTACTTTCACACGACCGCTGTGTTTTGCTGATACGCAAATTGCGGATCCGCAAAAAAAAACGGATGACGTCCGTATGGCATCCGTTTTTTCTGTGAATCCACTGTAACAATGCCTATCCTTGTCCGCAAAACGGACAAGAATAGGACATGTTCTATTTTTTTTGCGGGGCTACGGAACGGACATACAGATGCGGACAGCACACAGTGTGCTGTCAGCATTTTTTGCTGACCCATTAAAATGAATGGGTCCGCATCCTATCAGCAAAATATACGGATCAGAGGCCGCAAAAACAAGTGTCGTGTGAAAGTAGCCTAACATTGTAAATTAAAGTTGCTCTACTTACAGTGGTCTTGTTGGTTAGGAGAACCATAGATCCTAAGTTTTCCTGATCTGAGAACATGCTGTCCATTGTAAAGTGAAGTGTCTTGTTAGCTGCAAAATGCCTATATCCAGTATTTTTGAAACTTTTGTACCGATGCCAGTATTTATATGGAGGCTTTATCTTCAGCAAGTTCAGAACAATAGAGACTTGTGCAAATCTAATCAATAATTCCTATCACCATTCCCTTATCACTGTTTTACACACAAAGCACTTCAGTTTTTGGTGTCTGGTGTCTCTGGCTATGCATGTATCAGGATTGGGAAATAAGGACAAATAATAGAATAGACAATAGAAATGTGACACACATCTATCATGATTCCACCAAAATAGTAGAGTTGTAATTACAACTCTACAACTCTAAAAATGAATTAAAGGGCCTTTTACATGGGGCAATAATCAAGAACAAACATTCATTCTGCTGATCATCGGCCTCTCTGAACACCCCATTAATCAGCTAGCAAATGAGCACTTTAGTGAAGGCCAATCAACTTGTTTTATCCTTGATCAGTGCTGGTTATGATCCTGCATTGGGCCATGTAAAAAGACTCTAATAGTGACAACAATTGATGATAACTGGAAGACAAAAACTACCCTGCTGGTCAACTCCATAGTATCAACCCATGCTTTACATGCATGTCTTCAAAACTAGAAAGTACACAGAATGCTATGAAATGTGTGCCCTTGTGTCAAAAACAAGAATATGGATCACCACCTTCTAAAGTACTGCAAGGTGAAAGGGGCATATTAGAAAAATCATGGCGATTCAATGGTGTCATCAGCTTAAAGTTATTTTATTAATACAAGAAATTATTAACAACTGATGTCAGGGAAAGCAGACAAAAATCCCAAAGTCATCTAAATCTCAAAAATATGGGAAGGTGAGCACTGTGGCCTCTTCCTAGACCAGTGATCTCAAGCACAGTCAGGATACTATATACGGTGCTGTGCTTGACAAGCTGTGAGAGGCTGTAGTGCACAATACAGCGCCACATCCTCTTCAAGCAGCTTGTCGGAGGGGGTGCAGAGTGTCAGACCCCACCCATCAGATATTAATGACCTATCCTAATGATAGGCCATCAATACTAAAATCCTTGAAAAGCCCTTTAAATATTTGGGATTTGCTAAACATTATGACACAAGGATACATGAGCCCCATTAACTAATCACTGCAAAGGGATGAAGTTCATCAAGCTTCTTCCTTTCTCCTGCTACAGATGTCTACAGTCACATTCACGTAGCAGCCCCGGTCATCTCTATCTATTTAGCATCCTGGGGACACCGGGAAATTAAATTAATGGAATTAGATACAATTGATATGGAGTTCATGTCCCCTTCATAACAATTAGTTAATCATATTATCAGGTTTTTTTAAACATGTTTTTGCATTATCTCCTTCCCTGCACTGTATTCTTACATCCTAATGGACATGCCACTGTCCATTAAGACATAAAAAAGCAGTACAGCTCCCCCCTTTGGATTGTGATGTCAGGGCTTACCTTTGCCCATGTCACTACCTGCTGCAAGTACTGACAGTGAACAGAGTGGGAGCAACAATCTGTGCTGCTTACCCCTTAGATGTATCAGTCAATAGTGACAGGGATTTGACAGTTGTACTGTGACCCCTATCAGCCCACTGCAATGTGATCATGGAGT
Source organism: Rhinella marina (assembly GCA_900303285.1). Classification (NCBI taxonomy): domain Eukaryota; kingdom Metazoa; phylum Chordata; class Amphibia; order Anura; family Bufonidae; genus Rhinella; species Rhinella marina. Next base: position 35,919 of record ONZH01026434.1, on the reverse strand, counting down.
TCTGATGGATTGTAATGGCAGAGTATTAAAACACTGCAAAAAAAAGTTTTAAAATATTTTAAAAAATAATAAAAGAAAAAATGGTTCAGTGCATCCAAACAGAAGAAGAAAAAAGTACACATAATCTGTATCACCTCATTTGTACCAACCTTAACTATAAAATGATTATGTTTTTAAACCCATATGGAAAATGCTGTACAAAATAAATAAAAAATTACGCCAGACCATAAATGGGAATAAAAGTGCTCAAGTCACATGTACCTCATAAGGCCACATTCACATATGTACTGTGTTCACTGTATCCAGCATAGACAGATACCACCATGCATAACCTTATCCCCCTTCACTATAATGGGATCTGGCCGCTTTCTGGCATATATGCTGGTTTATATAAACCTGAAGGTGTCGGCCCCTTACAGAGTAATGAGGGGGGAGTTGCACAGAGCGATGAGGAGAAAGCAAAGCTACTAAATATCTTTTTCTCCACTGTATTCACTGAGGAAAATAAACTGTCAGATGAAATGCAGAATATAAAAGTAAATTTCGCCTTTAAAAGTGCCCTGTCTGACCCAGGAAGAATTAGAGTGGCGTCTTAAAAAGATTAAAATAGACAAATCGCCAGGACCGGATGGCATACACCCCCGTATCCTAAGAGAATTAAGTAATGTCAACGCCAGACCCTTATTTCTGATATTTAAGGACTCTATACTGACAGGGAGTGTTCCACAAGATTGGCGCATAGCAAATGTGGTGCCAATATTCAAAAAGGGTCCAAAAACAGAGCCTGGAAACTATAGGCCGGTAAGTTTAACATCTGTCATGGGTAAACTGTTTGAGGGTTTTCTAAGAGATGCTATCTTGGAGTTCCTAAATGAAAATAAGCAAATAACTCCATATCAGCATGGCTTCATGAGGGATCGGTCATGTCAAACCAATTGAATCAGTTTCTATGAGGTGGTAAGTTCTAGACTGGACCGCGGCGAATAAATGGATGTTGTATATCTGGACTTCTCCAAAGCATTTGACACGGTACCACATAAAAGGTTAGTATATAAAATGAGAATGCTTGGCCTGGGAGAAAATGTCTGTATGTGGGTAAGTAACTGGCTCAGTGATAGAAAACAGATGCTGCCAAGGCCAATAAGATAATGGGTTGCATCAAAAGAGGCATAGATGCCCATGATGAGAACATAGTCCTGCCACTTTACACATCACTAGTCAGACCACACATGGAGTACTGTGTACAGTTCTGGGTTCCTTGAACAAGGTAGACATAGCAGAGCTGGAGAGGGTTCAGAGGAGGGCAACTAAAGTAATAACTGGAATGGGTGGACTACAGTACCCAGAAAGATTATCAAAATTAGGCTTATTCACTTTAGAAAAAAGACGACTGAGGGGAGATCTAATAACTATGTATAAATATATCAGAGGTCAGTACAGAGATCTCTCCCATGATCTATTTATCCCCAGGACTGTGACTGTGACAAGGGGACATCCTCTGCGTCTGGAGGACAGAAGGTTTGTACACAAACATAGAAGAGGATTACTTATGGTAAGAGCAGTCAGACTATGGAACTCTCTGTCCGAGGAGGTGGTGATGGTAAGTTCACTAAAAGAGTTCAAGAGAGGTCTGGACATATTTCTCGAGGGTAATACTATTATAGGTTATAGTTACTAGAGAGGGGTTGTTGATCCAGGGAGTAATTCTGATTGCCTGATTAGAGTCAGGAAAGATTTTTTTCCCCTAAAGTGGGGAAAATTGGCTTCTACCTCACAGGGGTTTTTTGCCTTCCTCTGGATCAACTTGTAGGAAAACAGGCCGAACTGGATGGACAGATGTCTTTTTTCGGCCTTATAAACTATGTTACTATGTTTGGCTGGAGAAAAAATGCTGTTTGTAGTATTTCTTGTCCAGCCGAAAGCCAACATGCATAAGATAGATACAGTGACCAGATGTAAATGTGAACCCGGCCTTATGGTACCAATGAAAACATCAATATACTCCAAAAACAAGTCTATAATGAAGTTATGGTTCTCTGAATGAGGTCATGCAAAAACACAAGTTTTGTTTTTGTAAAACAGTGTTACAGTCATGAAAAAGTAGTAGATATGTGGTACCATAATCATACTAACCCATTAAATAACATAGGAACATGTTATTTCTGCTGAATGGTGCAAAATGTATAATGCAAAAAAAACATTGACAGAATTGCTGTCCCCAGAAAGAGTTCATAAAGTTTAATCAAGAACTTATATGAACCCCAAAATTGGGCCATTGCACATTAAGACCCAAAATAGCCTGGTCACTAAGAGGTTAAGTTGTGCTATAGTGCTGGCTTGGTAAATCTTGAGTCCAGATTTGTCTAGAACACATTTTTGGCATTCATTCTCAGACGTAGGTGATGTCTGGCTGCAGGTTATCTCCCAACATTCTGGACTATATTGTCCCTTTCCCTTTGTAATGATGGGGGATTATGTCCTGACTGTTTACCCAGATAACACCAGTGCTACTGAATTGTCTGCCCAGGCCAAAGGCACCTGCAGAGCTGGACAAGTCTGGTTTCACTCATTGGTTTTGTTTACTTATTAGTCATTCCAAACAGATGATGGTCAGAATATACATTTCTTCTAACTGATCTTTTATCTTTTTATAAGATTAAAGGAAAAAGGATTCAAAACCTGGTTCTGAACTGTGACATTTGACATGAACTGCCTTTAATCAGTTATGTTACTATGCTCCTAATATGTTATATCCTTTGCACATGGGTATCTGATAGGGGTGTTTAACTTTTCTTTTAATTGTGTATTTTAATAAAATGATATATTAGAAATCTAAGGCAGCTGGAAGAATCCTGAAGGGGGTGATTTCATTTTGTATCCTCCTTTTCTGTTTGCCATTGTTTTACCAAATCACAATTAACTTCCAGCAAAAGCCAGTTTGGACCAAATGCGAAGCTCCATTTTTCAAATCTGCCATGTGTCACTTTACCTGGTAATAACTCTGGAACGCTTTTACTTATCCAAGCGATTCTAAGATTGTTTTATCGTGACACATTGTACATTGCACATTTTAGTGGTGAATTTGAGTTCATATGTATTACCTCCGTGTATATAAAATGCAAAATTGACAGAAAATTTGGAAAAATTTGCAATTTTCAAAATCTGATTTTAAGACAATTAGTGATTTCTGGCAAAATAGTTATTAATTAACTTTCTCCATAAGGCTCCATTCACACGTCCTGTTTTTCTTTCTTGATTCCACCCTGATTTTTTCAGGACCCAATCAAATGAATGGATGCAGATCAGGATCAGGATCGAATCAGGAAAGAAAAACAGACCGTGTGAATGGAGCCTAAGGCTACTTTCACACTAGCGTTCTAAAATTCCGGTATTGAGTTCCGTCATAGGGGCTCAATACCGGAATAAAACGCTTCAGTTTTGTCCCCATTCATTGTCAATGGGGACAAAACTGAACTGAAGACAACGGAATGCTCCTGAAAGCATTCCGTTCCGTCTTCAGACCGGAGAACAAACCGCAGCATGCTGCGGTTTGCTCTCCGGTCCAGGCATCCGCACCAAGACGGATCCGGAATGACCCCCAATGCAAGTCAATGGGGGTGGATCCGTCTGGTGTGACCATAATGGTAACCGGATCCGCCCTCCATTGACTTTCAATGGAGTCCATTACGGATCCGGCTACACATAGACACATAGACACATACATACACATAAACATACACACACATATAGACATACAAACACACATACATACTTACTTGCTCCCCGGCAGGTCTTCGGAGCGTCAGAGGGACAGGACGGCTCACACAGGTCACGATTCCCCACAGCGCCCTCTGCTGGGCGCCTGGTGGAATCGTCATCTGATGATGATTCCACCAGGCGCCCAGCAGAGGGCGCTGTGGGGAATCGTGACCTGTGTGAGCCGTCCTGTCCCTCTGACGCTCCGAAGACCTGCCGGGGAGCATGTAAGTATGTATGTGTGTTTGTTTGTCTATATGTGTGTGTATGTTTATGTGTATGTATGTACTGTGTGACATGTGTGGGGCCGGAGCGCGGTTCCGGCTCCACACATGTCACTGCGGCAGGCCTGATCCAGCAGCACCCTTCACCTGCCGGATCAGGCCTGCCGCCAGTGTGAAAGTAGCCTAAGTCTACTTTATGTTGGCATCATTTTGTAAATTTCATTTTATTTTTTTAGGGTGTTTAGAAGCAATTTTTGAAATTTTCAAGAAAATTTTCATAACCGTGCTTCTAAGGCCCATTCAGTTCTGATGTTACTTTAATGGGCTTAAGAAAAGAACCCACTCAGAAAGGACCACATTTTAGAAATGACACCCCTCAATGTATTCAAAAATGATTTTACAAACTTTGTTAACCCTTTAGGTGTTCCACAGGATTTAAAGCAAAATGGAGGTGAAATTTAAAAATGTCATTCTTTTATGCAGATTTTCCATTTTGATCCATTTTTCCTGTAACACATCAAGGGTTAACAGCAAAAGAATATGTATTATCCTGATTCTACAGTTTACAGAAACACCCGATATGTAGTGGTAAATCTCTTCTTGGACATGGCAGGGCACAGAGAAAAGGTGCGCAATATTGTTTTTGGAGGGCAGATTTTGCTAGAATGGTTTTTGGGTACCATGTCACATTTAAAGATACCCCTAGAAAGTAAACTCCAGAAAGTGACCCCATTTTGGAAACTACTTCCCTCAAGGAATTGATCTAGGGATGCAGTGAGTGCTTTGACCCAATAAGTGTTTCATAGAACTTAAAAAGCACTTGGCTGTGAAAATGAAAGATTACTTCCAATAATTATTTCCAATAAAATGTTGCTTTAGCTCCAAATTTTTCATTTACACAAGGCATAACAGGATAAAATATAGCCCACAAACCCTATATGTCATCATTAACTGCGGTTTGGGATCACAGCAGTGTTCAGAAGGGAAGAAGCGGCATCAGGATTTTCTAACATGGAATTTGCTGAAATTGTTTTTAGGGTCCAGAACATTTTTATTTTTTTGTTGACTGAACTGTGTGAGGGCTTGTTTGTTGTACCATTTTGAGTACAAATCACTTTTTGATCGCTTTTATACCTTTGAGGTGGACAAAAATTGCAATTCTGTAAGGCCTCTTTCACACGGGTGTAACGGATTCAGCCCAGATGCGTTCCGGAAAATCCGCACGCATCCGCACCAATCCGCACGCAATCACAGTCAGTTTTGACTGCGATTGCGTACGTTCGTTCAGTTTTTTCCGTGTGGGTGCGAAGCGTTTTAATGTGTTTTTCACACGCATGATAAAAAACTATTCACTTCAATGGGGCCAGGGCTGCGTGAAAAACGCAGAATATAGAACATGCTGCGATTTTCACGCAATGGCGAACTGATGCGTGAAAAAATTTGCCAATGTGAAAAGCCCCATTGAAATGAATGGGTCAGGATTCAGTGCGGGTGCAATGCGTGGAAAAATCTCGCCCTTGTGAAAGGGGCCTAAGTGTTTTTTATTTTAATTTTTATGGGGTTATGGGGTTTAGTTTTTGGATCTTAAAGATCCAGTGGGGCTAATTTCTGTACAGCAATAGTCATCTATTGCAATGCACTGTACTGTCAGTTTTACACTAAAACTCAGGCTTACCATGTTACCAAGGAATCCAGTTGCCATGGTAACATTAGGCCGCTGCCATTACAGCACTGCAACCTAATGGGAGAGAGAGGTAGCCCCCCTGCTTCTGTTAACCCCATGGATGACGTGGGTAGCTACTGACTGTGGCATCTAAGGGGTTAAACGGCCGCTGACACTCGCTGCTGATGGTGGTGGCTCTGTTCCTGAGCTGCTGCCTTCACAGCCGCATAGAGAAGGGAGCCACGTAGGAAGGGGAATCTGTGCCATATTTAGTAGCACAGGGCACAAAAGGGCATAGTGGACATTGGGTGAACAAGGGGGTCCATGCCAGATTTCAGGCTTTGAACTCCAAAGTCGAGAGCTGAGCCTCAAACTGGTATTTATACTCTGCTGCACTCCGATTGGTTAGTCTGTACAGATGCAGTGGCTGGGTTTGGGGTGGCCCCAACGCTGTGAGGTGTCACGACATATTGCTGCTCACTGGAAGGGATGATAAGGCATTGTGCTCCCTAATAGGAATAGAGCCCAGAGAGTCAGGACCTTCAGTAAATCAGTGTGCTTCTTTACTGGAGGAATTCAGGTGCAAAACAATACAGGCGAGGCATAGGGCTGGCTTCTCTGGTCTCCTCCCTGACAGAAGAGGGGTTTGATGCTGAGGAAAGGTCTGAGCTAGCTGTCCCTCTCTCTCAGAAGGCTGGTACCCTGGCCAAAGGCTGGTGATCCAGGGTCTGTGGCAGAGTATTTCTGTCTCAGCATCTTCTTCTGGTCTTTCAATAATCTGGCAGAGTATCCTCTTCTTTTCACTGTTCCCTAATTGCAGAACACTAGGGGCTCTGGCTGCTCTCCTTATACACAGTTTCTGGCTAAACTAGAATCTTCTAGTGGGAGGGGTGGAGTGGAGAATCTCAGCACAAACAAATAAAATGTTACAATTCTGGTCTCTCATAGACTTGCATTAGACCTTCAATAATACTAAATGGCAATGACACAGCAGTTTTGTCAGACATAAACAGATTTTCAGACAAAACAACACCGCTAAACCAGACATTCAAAAGGTCAGTCTGTCTGGTTTTGGTGGTAAACAAGTCTAGCTTTTCCCTCCAAAACATACTTTTCTTTAAACTTTATGGTAGCTGTAGAAAATGAGGGGCTTCTAATTATTAGCTATAAAGTCCCAAAAGTCTCTGTGTTTATTAACCCTTTACACAGTGTCATGCAAACACAGTATACATGAACAGGATATATATCACAACATACATATAAAATGCAGTTGCACTGTTTAAACAGTTAATGCAAGTAAACCGTTTAAAGTGAAATAAAGTAAGAAGTTGATAACTTTACATAGGGGAAAATGTCCACAAACAAGTACCATGGCCACTTCTGGCATAACTGTACTCCCGATTACATTAAATTACATGCAATTTGAACTTACAGTTAAATCCAAATGCAGGACAGGGTTAAACACCAGTCACATAACTTTAAATGTTTCAAAATTGTTATTATATAGGAAATACACATATGCACTAAAACAGACCCTTCTGGACCATGCTCTTAAGAAGTAACATAGTAACATAGTAACATAGTTTATAAGCCTGAAAAAAGACATCTGTCCATCCAGTTCGGCCTGTTTTCCTACAAGTTTATCCAGAGGAAGGCAAAAAAAACCTGTGAGGTAGAAGCCAATTTTCCCCACTTTAGGGGAAAAAATTCCTTCCCGACTCCAATCAGGCAATCAGAATTACTCCCTGGATCAACGACCCCTCTCTAGTAACTATAACCTGTAATATTATTACACTCCAGAAATACATCCAGGCCCCTCTTGAACTCTTTTAGTGAACTTACCATCACCACCTCCTCAGGCAGAGAGTTCCATTGTCTCACTGCTCTTACCGTAAAGAATCCTCTTCTATGTTTGTGTACAAACCTTCTTTCCTCCAGACGCAGAGGATGTCCCCTCGTCACAGTCCTGGGGATAAATAGTTTATGGGAGAGATCTCTGTACTGACCTCTGATATATTTATACATAGTTATTAGATCTCCCCTCAGTCGTCTTTTTTCTAAAGTGAATAAGCCTAATTTTGATAATCTTTCTGGGTACTTTAGTCCACCCATTCCAGTTATTACTTTAGTTGCCCTCCTCTGAACCCTCTCCAGCTCTGCTATGTCTGCCTTGTTCACAGGAGCCCAGAACTGTACACAGTACTCCATGTGTGGTCTGACTAGTGATTTGTAAAGTGGCAGGACTATGTTCTCATCACGGGCATCTATGCCTCTTTTGATGCAACCCATTATCTTATTGGCCTTGGCAGCAGCTGTCTGACACTGGTTTCTACAGCTTAGTTTGCTGTTCACTAAAATTCCTAGGTCCTTTTCCATGTCAGAGTTACCCAATATTTTACCATTTAGTATGTACTGGTGACTTGCATTATTCCTTCCCCTATGCATAACCTTACATTTGTCAGTGTTAAACCTCATCTGCCACTTCTCTGCCCAAGCCTCCAGTCTATCCAGATCCATCTGTAGCAGTGTACTGTCCTCTTCTGTGTTAATTACTTTACACAGTTTAGTGTCATCTGCAAAAATTGATATTTTACTGTGCAAGCCTTCTACATGATCATTAATAAATATATTGAAGAGAATAGGGCCCAATACTGACCCCTGTGGTACCCCACTAGTGACAGAGACCCAATCTGAATATGTGCCGTTAATAACCACCCTCTGTTTTCTATCACTGAGCCAGTTACTTACCCACATACAGACATTTTCTCCCAGGCCAAGCATTCTCATTTTATATACTAACCTTTTATGTGGTACAGTGTCAAATGCTTTGGAGAAGTCCAGATATACGACATCCATTGATTTGCCGCGGTCCAGTCTAGAACTTACCTCCTCATAGAAACTGATTAAATTGGTTTGACATGACCGATCCCTCATGAAGCCATGCTGATATGGAGTTATTTGCTTATTTTCATTGAGGTACTCCAAGATAGCATCTCTTAGAAAACCCTCAAACAGTTTACCCATGACAGATGTTAAACTTACCGGCCTATAGTTCCCAGGCTCTGTTTTTGGACCCTTTTTGAATATTGGCACCACATTTGCTATGCGCCAATCCTGTGGAACACTCCCTGTCAGTATAGAATCCTTAAATATCAGAAATAAGGGTCTGGCGATGACATTACTTAATTCTCTTAGGATATGGGGGTGTATGCCATTCGGTCCTGGCGATTTGTCTATTTTAATCTTTTTAAGACGCAGCTCTACTTCTTCCTGGGTCAGACAGGACATTTTTAATGGGGAATTTACTTTTATATTCTGCATTTCATCTGACAGTTTATTTTCCTCAGTGAATACAGTGGAGAAAAAGATATTTAGTAGCTTTGCTTTCTCCTCATCGCTCTCTGCAACTCCCCCCTCATTACTCTGTAAGGGGCCGACACCTTCAGGTTTATACTTTTTACCATTTATATAATTAAAGAACATTTTAGGGTTAGTTTTACTCTCTTTGGCAATTAATCTCTCAGTCTCTAGTTTGGCTGTTTTTATTTGTCTTTTACATATTCTATTTTTTTCCTTATAGTTTTTCAATGCTTCCTTGCTCCCTTCCTGTTTTAGTGATTTAAATGCTTTCTGTTTGTCATTTATTGCTTTCTTTACAGTTCTATTTATCCACATTGTTTTTTTCTTGTTCCTTAACCTTTTATTCCCATAAGGTATGTACCTCTCACAATTAGATATTAGGATGCTTTTAAAAATATCCCATTTTGTGGCTGTATTTTTCTTTTTTGAAATTTGGTATTTTTTTTCCTCCCTGAAGAAACGCTCTTTTGAATGACAGTTGGAAGGTTATTATATTATGGTCACTATTTCCCAGGTGTCCCCCGACCTGCACATGTGTTGTTCTGTCGGTCTATTGGTTAATACTAAGTCCAGTGTGGCCATCCCTCTAGTCAGGTCCTGAACCAGTTGGGAAAGGTAATTGTCTTTGGTTATTTCCAAGAACCTGTTTCCTTTATGAGATATACAGGTTTCAGTTTCCCAGTCTATATCGGGGTAGTTGAAATCCCCCATAATAACGACCTCATTATGTTTTGCCGCATCGTCTATTTCATTTAGAAGTAGATTTTCTGTGGACTCGAAATGTATATTAGGTGGTTTATAATAAAGTCCTATTAGTATTTTATTATTGTTTTTGGCTCCATTTATTTCTACCCACAGTGACTCCACATGTTCATGTCCCTCACTTATATCTTCCCGCAGTGTGGGCTTTAGACAGGACTTTACAAAAAAACAGACCCCTCCCCCTCTCCGGTTTTGGCGATCCTTTCTAAACAGACTATAACCCTGTACGTTGACTGCCCAGTCATAGGTATCATCCAGCCATGTCTCAGTTATTCCCACTATGTCATAGTCCTCCTCACACATCACCAATTCCAGTTCACCAGTTTTATTAGTCAGGCTTCTGGCATTAGTGTACATACAGTTAAAAGGTTTATACATATATTTTCCCCTACACCTTTCCTTCTGCACTGTTCTAGTTCCTCCTTCCATTCCTCCCCCAGTTCCATTACCTTGCCCCAGGTCTCTATCTGCACTATCTTCCCCATCTATGATGTAGTTACCCTTCCCCCAGTCCCTAGTTTAAACACTCATCCAGCCTTCTAGCCATCTTCTCCCCCAAAACAGCTGCCCCTTCCCCATTGAGGTGCAGCCCATCCCTGCGGTAGAGCCTGTAACCGACAGAGAAGTCTGCCCAGTTCTCCAAGAACCCAAATCCCTCCTTCCTACACCAGTTCTTGAGCTACTTGTTTACCTCCCTAATCTCCCGCTGCCTTTCTTGTGTGGCTCGTGGTCCAGGCAGTATTTCGGAAAACACTACCTTTGATGTCCTTGCCCTAAGCTTGTGCCCTAGATCCCTAAAATCATTTTTAAGGACGCTCCCCCTACCTCTAACTTTGTCATTGGTTCCGATAAGTAGAGACCCTCACAACACGAAAGCTGACTCTGGTGATCTTTATGATCAAGCAGATTGCTCCTTAATTGCTCTGCCCAATCATAGAACTATGTGGTTGTTCAGTTACCACTGTAGTGGTAGTTTTATCTATTATATATCTTTAATGCAGGAAGGAAACAGTAAGCTACAGCAAGAGCAACAATGGAGCCTGGAGATGTGAGTAATCACTGGACCCTACTGGTGTGCAGCATTAATCTTCCATTGACCTCCCCCAAAGATATTTAAAAATTTAGCAGTTTGAAACCTTAAGGTCCTATTATACCTGCAGATGAAACAGGCAATTGTCGGGAACGAAGCGTTCCATCTCGAGGAGGAGACCGCTGCTATTACATGAAGCAATCTCCTCCAGAGTATGGGGAGGAGCAATCTCTAATGTCATCGTTCGTCCCCATACTGAGTCACTGTTTGCTGGCAGCAGATCTGCCGACAAACAAGGATTTTTAAACCTGCTAAAAGATTCTGATTCTGAGTAATTGGCGGCAGTATTACACTGCCAGATCATCGTTAACGAGCATTCATATGAACGCTTGTTAGCAATTATCTGCACAATTATCGTCAGGTAAAATAGGGACCTTACAACACCAGAGATACTGGAATGAATCATTTCCCTTCCCTAGACCACCAGGTTTAATGACATTCACCCATTTACTTTATTAGCATTAACTCCTTCACTCCTTCGCCTTAGACCACCAGGGATACTGAAATTAAGGCCCTCCTTCTCCTACTTTACAAGGTATACTGACATTAACCCATTCATTACCCTGCATCACCAGGTATTTTGATATTAAAGGCAATCTGTCTTAAAGAGGACCTTTCACCACTCCTGACATGCCTGTTTTAATAGCTTCATGCATTCTCCATGTAATAACAATTCTGGAACATCTACTCTTATGTCTGTATATTGTGCCATTCCTTTATTATTTGCACTAGAAGTTATGAACGAATTGCTATTTGTCTTTAGTAAAGGAACAGAGGGGAGGTGGCCAGTTGGGGGTGTGTACCTGCACAGACTGACTCTATCCAATCAGTGCTGCCATGTTCAGACTGTGCAGGTACACCCCCCCCCCCCAACTGGTTACCTCCCCTCTGTTCCCTTACTGAAGACAAATAGCAATTCATTCATAACTTCTAGTGCAAATAATAAAGGAATGGGACAACATAGAGACATAAGAATAGATGTTCCAGACTTGTTATTACATGGGGAATGCATGAAGCTATTAAAACAGGCATGTCAGGAGTGGTGAAAGGTCCTCTTTAACTATGGAAAAAGTGGGTCAGTCAGCACCACCAAATGAGCAGATGCACGTTGCTATGGCTAAATACACAAATGAAAAAAATAAATACAATGCAACAGCACCCTGCAAAGCAAATCAAGTACAACAATGCCATAGTAGTAGAAGGTATTCTGGTGTTAATGCTACGCTTATTTGAAAAAATGTAAAAAAAAAATTTGAAAACATTCAATGGAAGCCATTGTGGCACTGAAATGAAAGCACATGGAGCCTTCACTCCCTGAACTTTATGTTGATACATAACAGGTAGTATTTAGTGTTAGGTCCCGTCTCACAGAGATCGCCTTGACGTTTGGCAGACGGGCTCAGATAATTTTGTACAAAATGTATTTGCCAAGAATCTCAATTTCATATTAAAAAAAAAAAAACATTTTTAAATAAAAAAAAAAATTCAAAATTTTTTTACATTTTTTCAAATAAGCGTAGCATTAACACCAGAATACCTTCTACTACTATGGCATTGTTGTACTTAATTTGCTTTGCAGGGTGCTGTTGCATTGTATTTTTTTTCCTTTGTCTTAACTATGGGCAATATAAACTAGTGACAGAGACCTTGAGCAAAATCTTGGGTCACTTTCTTTAACTGACCCTGCTGCTTTGCTAAAATATTTACTGAAGAGCTCCAGCGCATTCTGGTGAGTCCTGAAATTCATGAGCTCCTGGCTGTCCCTGCCCACGAGCCGTTGATTTCAGTTGGAAAAAAACTGTTAGGGTCCAGTCACACATCTGTATGAATGGTTCTGCATCCGTTCTGCAGTTATGCGGAACGGCTGCGGACCCATTCATTTTCAATGGGGCCGCAAAAGATGCGGATAGCACACAGTGTCCTGTCCGCACCCGCACTTCCGTTCCACGGCCCCACAAAAAAAAATAGAACATGTCGTATTCTTGTCTGCAGCCACGGACAAGATAAGGCATTTCTATAGTGTCGGCACATGGTGTCTGTGTTTTGCAGATCTACAAATTGCGGATCCGTAAAACACATGCGGACGTGTGAATGGACCCTTAATCAGGAGCTCATTAATAACAGGAATCATCAGCATGTGCTGGAGGACTTAGGAGTTAGGGCAGCATGAAACTGGTGACAGATTCCCTTTAACCCCTACATTGCTGTAGACCACAATGAATGTTAGCATTACCCCTTTCACTGCTGTAGATCATCTGTGATGCTGATACTAGCAATTTTACTGCTATAGACCACCAAGCATACAGACATTTATCACCTCACTGCCCCAGACCACCAGGGATGTAATAATAACCTTCACTGTCCTAGACCTAAGTGCTGTTTGATACTATATGGCCCTGTATATCTGGCTGCATTATAGTTAATTATATAGCTAATTAGGGCTTTCATAATTATTTAAGGCTGTTGTGAGTTGTCCAATTAAGATCAAACAATTTGCATGCCCCATTCACTAGCAACAAAGGCATAAAGGAGTGCATACAAAAATATTCTTTTGAAAAATATTATAAATGCCAACATCAGACTGATAGGATTAATAAATTGCTCATTTATGACAAACTCAAATCTATCGAAACTGACACATTTGAATCCTTTCGGAAACTTTTGTGACCCCTGGATTTTCTCATCCCATTCCACAGACTTTCAATATTGTCTCACTTTGTAATGCGAGATCTACTGCACTATGTCACATTATTCTGACTCTTACAGGGTGTTGCTACACCACAAGGACTTCCTAGGTTAAGATACTAGTACAGGTGACAGCTTATATTTTTCAACTGTATAAGCATTCATTTAATTGTTAAAGGGGTTGTCCGGGTTCAGAGCTGAACCCGAACCTACCCTTACTTTCACCCAGGCAGCCCGCCTGACTAGGGCATCGGAGCACCATTTTTTTAAACTCCTGTAGCAATGTCCTATCTCTGTCCACAAAACAGATAAGAATAGGACATGTTCTATCTTTATGCGGGACAGCAGAACAGACAAACGGATGCAGACAGCACACTGCTGGGGCATCAAGCCTTACTCTTTCTTTATTTTATCCCTCCCTCCATTCCTTTCCTAGAAATAATGTGCATTTGTTGTATTAATTATTGTCAATCCATAAAACAAATAAATACCTTATGAACCATAAATACCTACATCAGTATTCTCTCCGATTAAAGGGATTATCCCATGAGTAATGTAAAAAATGAAATCTTTCATGATATAGTACATGACGCCCCTGTTGTAATGTATCTGCCCATCCCCTTTCTACGTCACATACAAGCCAAAACTCCACCTGCCCTCTGCTTGCTGCATTGCATCTGAATCTTGTGCATAGCGGTATGTAATACTGCCAACGCCTGTGCACTGTGTGTCCCACTGCATCAGCCTCAACTCTCCAAGTGGACATGCGCCGAAGCCATTGAAACGTTTCTTCTCCTTCCTTTCGGGCATAGGCTGATTCAGATGCGATGCAGCAGGGAAAAGGGCAGAGTTATGGCTTGTATGTGATGTTGCATGGGGGTTCGTTTGCACCTGTCTATTACACAGGCCAATGCAAAGTGAATGGGAGAGAAATTATTGCTATTGCCATCATTCCTTTGTAACTCAGTTCTGTTGATTATTAGCATTACATCCCTAATTACACAAAGAGATGTCCTGCTTATAATCGCGCATCTTTCATCTTGATCAGGGGCGTAGCTATAGGGGGTGCAGAGGTAGCAGTCGCTACCGGGCCCAGGAGCCTGAGGGGAGACCCTTGTGCCGCATAGGAAGACACACAAAGCACTAAGGGAAGGGGGGCCCAAGCTGAACTCTTGCACCAGGGCCCATGAGCCTTTAGCTACGCCCCTGATCTTGATGAAAGATGCAAATCAGCTGACAAACAAGCATTTGCTCGTTTATAAGATGATCGGCAGCATGATTCCATAGGCCAATTATCAGGAATGAGTGTTCTTATGAATGCTTGTTCTCAATATTTAGTGTGGAAATTGTTCAGCTTAATATGGCTCTAAATATGTATATACAAGAACACAGTGAAAATGACAGCAGATGCTTAAAAGGGTTTTCCAAGATTTTATAACTGATGATGACCTATCCAGAGGATAGGTATCTGATCAGCGGGACCCCGATATCTGTGATCCCCACCAATCAGCTGTTTGAGAAGGCAGCAGTGCCACAGCCTTCTCCATACTCACCAAGCACAGCACCAAACATAGTTTGGCGGTTGTGCTTGATATTGCACTGTGCTGTGCCTAGGCCACATGACCGATGAGTGTGTCGTCACTGACCTAGGAAAAGCTGGAGATGGCCACGGCACTCACAGGAGCCTGAGGATAGGTAATCAGTATCAAAATCTCAATAAACTGCTTTAAAGGGTTTTTGTTGAAATTTGCCGGCTATAATGTTACCAGAACCAATTAGCCACATGGTCATTCCTATAATAAGTCAATTAAATTTTAGCAACATTCAGGATGCCACCTAAAGCAGCCTGTATTCTGTTCATGGACTTCAGAATATTCTGAAACAGCCTGTGTCTACTGACTGAGGTACTGGGCTACCATAAGTAATTCATTAGTCTCTGTAGCGATGTTTTGACAGGAAATGCCCTAAACGAAGTAGTTTTCATTTTCATTGGTGAGGAAGCTGCTATGTACTCGACGTTCTTACATACGGCAAACCTTTCCAAAACACAACTTCAATGAAAAGACCATCTCCTTATCCAAACCACATTTCCTGTGACAAATTTTCTCTTCTATATTGCACCATCTTCTTTGAGAAGATCAACTTTCTGAAGAACAATTTTCAATGCAGGTTTTGGTTGAAGGCTCAAGGGGGTTTCACTTTATTTCTTAAGATAGAGAACCAAAGATGAATATTTATTGCCTTTCAAATGTTAATATCTAGGAATGAGATGTCCTGCGTTAGATCGGT
This sequence comes from Rhinella marina, assembly GCA_900303285.1. Classification (NCBI taxonomy): domain Eukaryota; kingdom Metazoa; phylum Chordata; class Amphibia; order Anura; family Bufonidae; genus Rhinella; species Rhinella marina. Next base: position 20,090 of record ONZH01026434.1, on the reverse strand, counting down.
GTAATGAATACATGACATGAATTTGGGATATAAGATCTGACAGATATTCCCAGTGTGTGCCTATATGTTAGGAATCATCCTGTGCCATTAAGGTGTTTGTTGTGGCAATGGGCTTGAGTCCTGTCCTATCTATTGCAACTGGTCATCTCTTAATGTCTTCTGGGTCTTTAGTTAACTAAAAAATGAGAGGGAATACTGAAACTGTGTTTGCATTCTTCCTCATTAGGGAAGCTCCTGTTTAGCCATTTGCGACCATTAAGTGTAAAGTATCCTATTTGAACCCTATAGCACCTGAGGGGGGGTTTTGCTAAAAGTCATTGTAAGGGGAGATGCTGTGTTTGGGTTATGACCTGTCCTGCAATGTTATCTCGGAGTGATGTGTGTGTAGTACCACTCACCTCAGAAAAGATGACTGTTTGTTTAACACCTAATGTGTTGGGAGCTTAATGGCTCAAATCCCTCACTCAATCTTTGCTTCACACCTTCTCGCTGTTTAATCTGAAAGATCTCCACAAAGCTTCTTCAGGCTTGTCAGCTTGGTTTTGTCATTAGAGATCGGTTTAATCACCCTGGTGATCCGGAACAGGCAATCCTGGCTCAATGCTCACTAGTAGAAGATGTCAATAGTCAAGTGAATGGCAGCTGCCCTTCCCTCCTTTCTAGATGTTATTTGTTTATGTCCCAGCTTTAAAGTTACTAATCCTAATAAACTGTTGATTCATTTGTAGGATATCTTAAAGGATTTCAATCTTTGAGATAAAAGAGGAAAGAAATAATAATCATTACATGTGTTGGTGTCGGATCATAGGATGTCAATCTCCAGGATATCACATTGTGCGCACCTGTAGATTATATATATTGTGAAGGATTATAATAAACCACCATCTTGTCAAATTTACCTGTGTTATGTGCTGTCACTGTAATTGGAATAGAGGAAGGAATCTTAATTTTCTGGAAGTATTACATTTATTTTGCCTCTCAAAGTCCCCACTATTATTCCGGCATTTATTTTTGTAATTATTCTTGCAATGTAATTGCTGTATTCTACAGTATATATATGTTTATTTTAATCTTGTTTCACACTGATCAGTGCTAAAGGAATTGGGTAACCACACCAGAACCCCTTACTACTGTAGACTGGTGTAGTCATCCACGAGTCTGCAGAACTGTTGGTGGTGCAGCACTTTCATTGAAAACATAGCCACCAGAATAGAAGAGAGGGCTCCATTAGAACCCATACCCAACCCCATTCTTCTAATGATGATTTGTTAATATTTCATTGGGTTTCTTCACAGGTTCTCAACAGCTTTTAGAGAAGGAGACCAACTTTGCCTCCTTTTTCCAGTGGTCTTATCACACCACTATGATATAGTATGTATGTTTTGAGGTATTGCTTATTTTGGTTTAAATGAAACCTATGAGCCCAATTTTGTTCTCCAAACCCACTGGATTACCTCTATAGTAGATTCACTTGGTTCCCATGGTGTTATATGCTTTCAATGCAGTAAAAAAGATGTATATTTAGTGCCCTCGCTGTATACTAGTGAGCTGTCTCAAGTCAAGGAGGCTGGAAACTTCACCTTAAAAGTCAAACTAACCCTTCCCAAATCCTGTCCCTTTTCCTGTCATTGACATTGCCAGCATTAGACCTAGGGAGGCCAAGGGATGATGTTTACAGTGGTGACAATGTCACAGGAGAATGGGCAGGATTTTCTGCACCCAAGCTCCACTGCTTTCTGTGGCTAGTCCCTCCCGATCTGCTTTGATTGGTAGGTACCTATATGGATGCCCAATTGCTACTGCAAATAGGAAGCCATAATATGGCTGTGTGCATGCCCTTATTGTATACAAAAACCTTGGCGTTCTGATGTACTTTTAGAACACTTTCACAGATGAACCATTTTTCCATATGGTGCACTAGTTAGTTGCTTTTTCTAGTGACACCTTACATGTACTTTATGAACCTCAAAAAGCTGTAGAATTCTTCATCTCCATCAATATTGCACAACAATATCAGACTGAACCGAATGACATGAATAGTCAACAGTACTACCATACAATGAGTGAGGAAAAGGCCGCTTAAATCTTGAGATCTGTACTATCTCAAATTAGACCTAGAGCACAATCCCCAAAATAGATGAAAGAATGTAGAAATGGCCTTAAAGGGATTTCTCTGGTTTGCATCAACATCCTTAAAAATAATCATTTATGAAGGTAGCTGTGATTTTGTAATGTATTTCTTTTACCTTTATTGCTCCTATCTCCTGTTCTGAGCTGTGATCACATGACTATGTCCATGCAGTTCTTACCAATTTCCTGTGATGTTATGTCCATGGGCGTGTCAAACAGTAACAGGGGCAGTGATAAGGAACTGTCTATGTGACTAGCTGCATGGGAGGGGCTATAAACTATCTGGGTGTTCTTAGGGGCAGTGATATGGGAGCGTCTATGTAACTAGCTGTTTGGGAGGGGCTATAAACTAGCTGGGTGTTGTTAGGGACAGTGATAGGGTAGTATCTATCTAACTAGCTGGGCATTGGTAGGGGCAGTGATAGGGGAGTGTCTATGTAACTAGCTGGTGAGAGGAGCTATACAGTAGCTGGGCATTTGTAGGGACAGTGATAGGGGAGTGTCTATGTAACTGGCTGGGTGGGAGGAGCTATAAACTAGCTGGGTGTTGTTAGGGACAGTGATAGGGTAGTATCTATCTAACTAGCTGGGCATTGGTAGGGGCAGTGATAGAGGAGTGTCTATGTAACTAGCTGGGTGGGAGGAGCTATAAACTAGCTGGGCGTGGTTAGGGGATGAGCTGTAGCAGAGAAAGGCAAAGTGCATTATGGGTTTGGTTAGATACAGTAACAGGAAGTGCGACATATAGGATCTAAAGAAACGAGAGTGATTTGTGTAAATAGTAAAAACAGGCCAGGAAAGCCCAAACTGAAAGAAAGCATGGGGAAGATGTAGATGAGGTAAGCAACTACAAGATCATATCTGTTAAAAACTAAAATGATCCCGGGAAAACCCTTCACGAACAGTAGCTTTGAAAAATTGCCAATAAACATTTCACATCTGAACATTCTTAAGATAATTTTAGGATTCATATGAATGCTGTGGGTATGAGGACTCCTTTTCTGTTGTCTCCTGGGTTGTATTTGAGAGCCACTTTTGTAATAAATGTGAATTACTTCAGGCAGCTGATGAAGAGGATATGTCAAAAAACTGATGAACACGTTTGATTCATCCACTGTCATTACAGGTATTTACTGGAAGAACAGGTAACAGCAGTGTAGGTGGAAACACTCATCGCTTTCCTTGCTTGTCTCATTTCAAATCCTTGCTTCCCTGCTGGGCTTGCCTTAGGGGAATTGTCATAAAAAAGTAAAACCCTTTGTGAGCTAATAAACGAATGGGCTCCGGGCCCTCTACCCTCAGAACATTCAAGGGAGAGGACTGTTGCTGTCAATCCCTTGCTGCTGCCAAAATGAAGTAATACTCTGTGTTTCTGCATTTAAAAAAAAGAATAATTTAGATAATTAAGACTCAGATGAAAGAGAATCATACGAGGTCTAAGGAGGTTAAGCATTATGCTGCCAGGAATTTCACACTGTCATGTTGTTAGAATTTGCTCTGGTTTCAGTTTTTACTCGCTTCAGATTTAAGAAAGCTGATAATTACATTTTTTTTTATTAGACTCAGATCTGTCAGACCCTTAAAGGGGTAGCGATGCATAAGAACAGTTAACCGTATGGTGTTTCTTTCTTTTCTTGGCCAATACTGTTTGATTGCCGCCCAATCATTATATGATGTCAGTAACATCACAAAGACGCTTAGACTGATGGTAATTTTTAGTTCAGAGGGTTATCTATTCCACAAAACGCCTTCTCATTTGCCTTATAATGATATGTTAGGTAATAAAAAGGGTCAAATGCACTAACCCCCTTCAAGCAGTATCCAGCATGGTACTTGGTAGTGGAGGACAGGAAGGAGACTACTGGAAACAATACATGTCAATTATTTTTAATGGGGTCTGTGGTAAATTTTGTTTTCCCTGTGGCAGCACAGCAGGGAGAGCTATCATTTCTATTATGTCCCTGACAGGCAACAGATGATCATGGGGTCTTCTTGAAAGGAAATAATCTGTAAGCAGTTACTGGCTGGGGACCCTGCAGTGTCTGAAGTGGTTGTCCAAACCATAAAACCCATAGAGGGCTACTTTCACATCTTAGGTTTAAATTCTGGCATGCTGCTCCGGCAGAGAACAGGCACTGCCAAATGTGGACAGAATTTCCGCCTGCCCCATTAAGTATAATGGGGTCCGTGGAGATCCGTGCGCATTCTGGCAGGCAAGCGATGAACCGGCCAGACACAAACCGCTGAATCCTCCGCTTCTCTGCCAGAAAGGCCAAACCAGGGGTGTGAAAGTAGCCTAGATGACCAATGTTTCAATAGACATTACATGATTTCAGTTTGCACTGTGTGCCAACTCTGTGTTTCCTGTGGTGGCCTTCTCCAATGCTTATTCTAAAGTAATACTATATAGTAAAATGGCAGAGGTTACTATACAAATATTTATCATTGTGTGTTCCAGCAACTGAAGGCCCCTTTACACAGGCCAATGATCTGGGCAATTATCGGGAAGGAGCGTTGCTAGGAATGCTCATTCCCTATAATTGTCCTTTGTAAAGGCGCCGCCGATAATCCAATGAACGAGCATACGCTAGTTCATCAGGGGAAAGCATCATTGATGGGAACACCAAAATGGCTCTGGAAAAAAAAAAAAGTTGACCCATTTTGTATTTGGGTCCAAATTGACAGAATGCAGGGCCAACACAAGTAGATAGGATCACAATACCATATTGTGGCACATTATACAACCTCAGCAAAGTCCAGTACCACAGTGTATCACAAAATACTGCCCCAGCAGCACAAAATAACTCCCCACTCTGTGCTGACCTGCACCAACTACATGTTCTGTTCTCCTACTCTAGTTGCCTCAGGATAGTAATACAGTTGAATTCAGGAGTCAGGAGAGGAGCGTCAGATCATTACTTATCTGGATGTGCAACGGACCAGCCGCAAGGATTATTGTGTCACAGGTGTGGTGTTGCCGATGGTTACTCACAGTTACGGTCAATCCCTGGGCCGGCGTGCAGTGGATGGAGGGGCGACACTACTTCCCTCGGGGCACACTCTGTACTCAGGACTCCCGCCGGATGGTGAGGTGAGGTGCCCTTGATGTTAACAGTGTCAGTCGGCTGGGTCCTGGTCTGTCGTGACGCCAGGGTCCGTTGGACGCAATGTAGAAAATGAGGAGGTAGCAGCTTGTAGGAAAATAATAACTTTTTACTCTTTGTATTGTAAAGGGTCTCATACAGGTTATAAATAATCCACTTGATAGAGGATGAGAATGCTGCAGGAAAAATCCTCCTTAGGCTGGTTACTAGTTGATGTTGGTAGAGAGATAATATTGATGTTAGGATGAGAGTAATTCACGTATTATAATCCATTTATGATGATAATCCACCTGATCTAGGCCTAACTTAGGATACTACAATATAATTTTAATCCTTCATATAAGCAACCCCACAGGGCAGGCTTTAATACTTCTGAACCACTGTTTCCTGGGTGCCTTAAATATGCAGATATCAGTCCACCCTTCCCGGAGGGCACAAAGTGGGCATCAATACAACTGTTTGCACTTACAGTCATTCAAGCGTGTGCTGCTGCCGGAGGCTAAATCTCCAACACACAGGTGCCAGCTAAAGTCCATAAAGCGTAAATTCAGCTATTACCTAAGCTAGTCTTCCTTCTATCCATTTACAGCTGGGTTCCTAGTGGCTTGGTATGGTGAGTGCCAAAGGCAACCTGACTTGGCCAGGGTCAGATAAATTGGCAGCCTCAGGTTGAACAACAACTCCAGTTTCTCCTCCTGCACTTGACTTAAGATGTTTCTCTCCTTATTCTCTGACTGGACTGGACTACACTCCTCCAGACTTAACCAGTTACATGGTTATATATATATATATATATATATATATATATATATATATATAAGCAAACAGCACCACCTAGTGTTGGAATGGTGTAATGGTGTACTCAGCCTAGATAGGTTTTCCTTGCAGCATATAATGACAAGATAATAAATACAGTGACATGGCTATTATAAATACTCAGTTATAGACAGTTTGCTGTGTCCCTTTCACACTATAGGTAGGACACTGCAGATGGCCGCCATGAGCATGGTTCAGAAGGCCCCCTGGGCAACGGCCCACCAGACAGTTTCCCTGTAGGGTCTATGGCTGAACCTGTGGACTGCAGGTTGCAAAAGACTAAACAGTGATTTGCTTCCCACAAACAATGATTCTCTATGGGGATGAGCTATTACAGTATTAATCCTTTGTTGACATGCACTGGAGGTGATGTCTGCATGTAAAAGTGTCTCTTACCCCTTCTAACGAGCAGGCAGTTATTGGGCACAAATGGATAATGGCCTTCTGTGTTAGCCCATGTAAAGGGGCCTTTAGTTTGTATGAAACATATAGAACCACATCAATTATGGTATCTCCATTCAGAGAGTGGGAATGTGTGCATTGACCTCAGTTTCTATACAATAACTTATGTTACAGCCATAGTGAATGCTGTCAGTAATCTGTTGCTAATGTCTGCCAATAGCAATGTGGAGGGAATAGCACGCCAATTTTATGTATACACTCAAGATTCATGTTGGAACAGCACAGGGGTTTATTAACCATCAAAGCATTTTAATTGCATGAGAGGAGGTAAAGGAAGTGAAAGATAACTTCCGTGCTTGACTGTGTTTGTCTACTTTTAGTCAGTTGCTGCCATTTGTATAGACAAGAAACCTATTATTCAGAAATCATCAACCCAGGAATATATGTATATATATATCAGGGTTCTTATATAACCTGGTACCTGTCTTATGTCTGTTTGTGGTATCGTTGCAGAGAAAAAGTAACTTTTACAATTATGCAAATGACCTATTCGAGCACCAGGAGATGGGCTTATGTGTTTCGGGCACCGCTCCAGCGATGCCCCGGTGCTCCATAATGACGCCACTCTGCTTTTCATCACACCCCCTTCCTTTAGATTGACAGTGCTATTACTTGCACTCATGTCCAGAATGGCACATGCGCACAACATCCCCGCTCGTCTGGTCTAGCACTGTCAGAGCAATTATCAGGAACGAGCGTCCCTACGAACACTCCGTCCCGATTATTGCCCTGATTGTTGGGCCATGTAAAGGGCCTTAAGGGTTATGCCAACATTTGAATTAGCTGGAGATGAGTTGTGGCATTGAACAGTTTTGGCTCTACTTTACAGGGAGAGTGGAGAGAAAGAAAACTTATACAGTGTCAGTGGGATTCACAACATGGATGAATAAAATGTATTGGAACTTCAGACAACAGATTCCTGGCTTGGCCATATTTGATGCTGTCCTTCTATGTGCTCAACATGCACTAATATGGCATCTTTTTAAATCAGTTCATGTAAAAATGGTAAAAAGTTCTAGTGTCTTTTACCAGTGTTACTTTTTTCTCTGTCTGGCATTAGTGGCACAGACGATTTCCACATTATCTTACATTGTGGATTATCAGACAATCATAGAAAATTATGTACAATTTACTGGTTTTCTGTACTCAGCCTCGAGGTTCTGGTATTGGGTCATTTCAGATCTGAATATGTTTTTAGGGAAGGTACAAATAAATAACAAGTAATAATAAGTTATGAGCGTACACATTTCAATATATGACTGCAGTATTCTATATTACAGCAGATGACACATACAATGCTACAAATAAAGATGATAAATGCAGTATAATTAGTGTTCATCAAATACAAAGAAAATTATTGTAATCATAGAGAATTATCAATTTACAACTGAAATTATATTGTATGAATATGCCAGGACATATGGGTGTGATAGTTCTCTAACAAGCAGCAAGTCAGAAATACAAAGCAAATCATGTAATGGAACAAAAGAAAATAAAAGGGTGATTTCTATAATCTAAGATCGCTTTTTTAATTAAACAAAAAGGCATAATATTCTTGGCCAAGTATCATATTGTCAGCTCCCTAAAGAAAACTGAATAGGTCAATTTATTTCTCTTATGTAATGTTTACCATCAAATAAAAATACAAAAACATATGTTCCTTTTTTGTTTTATTGTGAATGGTTTAAAAATCAAGGATTTTCTACACTGTTCTCATATCCCTTCATCTCTGATTGTTGAAACATCAAGGGTTTTCTACACTATTGTCATCTGCCTTTATTTACATTTCCCAATCTTGGTCTTAATATATTTAAAACCTATTTAACAAGGCGTTCATAAATTTAATTCTGCAGGTTACCCTATCCAGTAGGAATAATCAATAATCAGTCATCAAATAGAAATTTCATCCCCGCTGATGGGGTTAATTCATTGACAATTCCCTTCAATTAAAAGACAATTGTCCTCTAAACTCTGTGTTATAAGATTAGCCCAGCAGGATCATTTTCGCTGCATTTTCTATGAGTGACTAGGAGGGGACAACATACTCTCCTGCTGGATAATGGGAAGTAGAGCAATTCCTTCCAAAAACCGTTTGCTGCTTCTGGCTCTGTTGGTCATGTCACCTCTTTTCAAGTGACCCAGGTGGACATCCCCACTTGCTGTGACCCTTAGTGCTTTCTTCCTCCATACAATCTGCTTTGTGCTTCTGATTCCTCCTTCCCCCTCTATTGTCTATTTATTTGCAGGGCGTGTAAGAGAACAGATTCAGTGGATGACCCTGATTCTTTCTTGTGATGGGATCATCTCATGAGTTATGTTAGCCAGCTAATCCAGTAACATCTCCACCAACTCCAAGGCGACTTCCTGAACTCCCAGGTGCTCCCTGAGGCAGGGATTTCCCCTTCCAAAAGAGTTTCTGCTGGAAAGGAGAAAAAGGAGAAAAAGTTAAAACTATATATATATATATATATGTGTGTGTGTATATATATATATATATATATATATATATATACAGTATATATACCATTATGTTACATTATATATAATATAATTACTGAACTTTATTTTTTAATCAGGGGGATCATGTATGACATTTATAAGAAATGAAAGAACACGAATAAAACACAACTTTTAACTACTACATGGTATTAAGAAAAGAAGTTATAGAAAAAAGAAATAACTTCTTAAATCATCTTTACCACAAATAACTGCAATCAAGCAAATACAATTTAAAAAAAAAATCAAAAAAATCATTAAAAAATAAAATGCCCTAACCCCATTTCAAACATCATAGGCAACAGTTGATGTTTGGTATCACCTATTGCATCATTTTGCAATTTTTGTGGAGTTTTGATATCTCCTTCTCTGTAGGGAAAAAACGGGTTGATACTGTTCTTTATAGAAGAAAAACAGCACTATAAAGAATCCATAAAACAGCATGTTCTATGGAAAAACCACCCGCAGTCTCTATGTTTTTTCAGTGAATGAAAAACAATTTTTTTTATATTGGCAGCCTTAGAGTGGCTTCATACCTATTTTAGTAGCTTTTGCTGCACTTTTTGCATTTTAGGTGGGGGTTTTTCGTGCATTTTTGGGGTTAAAAATACCATATCCAGAAGTTAGCTGGCGTTTTTTCGGTCAGTGGTGTTTTTTTTTTTTTTTTTTTTAAAAACACAGCATGTTTAAGTTTTTTTTTCTTTCTATAGGGAAAAAAAATGACAAAAACAAAGATTCATACAGTTGTTTAGAAAAAACACCATACAGGGGCTGTTCACATCATATTTTTGCCTCACATGTAACATTGGGAAAAAAAAGGATACAAAACTGTAGCATTAACAAGAACACCTATAGAACACCTATATTTCAAAGCTGAAACATATCCAGTACTCACAATCATCTCAGTTCACACTATGCAGAAAAATGGGTTCATGCAAGTCTGCTCTGCCTCTTCCCCTTTTGCTAATCAAACAGCAGCCTTTCAAAAAATGATTTTCCATCCCGCAGAGTCTGGCAGAAAAGGGTATATATAACAGATTTTTTTTTTTACAATGGAACTCAATGGTGAAGGATGCCATGGGTGTGGCATCTGTTGAGGGCATCTGTTTAAGGTATGGTCATGTGTATGGATTAAACGTGGGACAAAAACATGATGAAGTTGGGAAAAAAACACAAGAGGTTACTCTACCTTTTTTTCAGAGAATAAAAAACACCAGAGCAAATTTGTGTGTGCGTGTAGAAGTTCTTAAGGAAACAGGGCATTTGTGCCTTAGAGCTCTATGAAAGCCATAGAGCACCACCTAGTGGCTAAATCCCAAACTTGAGTAAGCTAACCAAATAGTGTTATGCCCGCCACCTTCTGGTGGTTGACAGCTCTGAAACTACACATCTTAGTGTGTGGCACTGCCATTATGCCTAGGCGGCAAGCCCAATGTCTCAATGTTATGTTTGACACTGATCTTTCCTTCAAACGCTATGTTCACTCACTTGTCCCCGGGACCTCAAGAAGATCTGTAGAATCTGCCTCTTTCTTACTATGGAATAAAAACTGTAATTCTTGCCCTGATACATCATCGTCTCGATTACTGTAACTTATTATCAGTGCCGTTCTTTACTGCACTTGCATGTGGCCCCAGGTCAGGCAGGTCAGACAGTGCCACAACCTTCAACTGTATCGGTGTCCTATAGACCCAGATATGGTTGAGGAAACTAGGGAACTGGCGCTGGGTAGCAATTCACTATTCCTCTTGGCAGTCCCTAAACATCACCAGGGTGGTGACATACATTAAGCATGATATCACAACGTCATGTCACACTCTGCACAGAAGGACAAACGGGAGCGGAGCGAGGGAGCTTTCTGCATCACAGTGTGATGGCAGCAAGACAGATAGATAGTTACTCCTCACTAAAGCATGTCTCTACTGCAGAGACAGAGAAGAGGAGCTGATTGAGACTAGAGTGTCACTGGACAGTGGACGCTACAAAATACAGCAGGTACTTGTCTGCTACAAGAAGATGTATAGCTTGTACCAGCTGTACTTATAATTATACACCAGAGATACCTAGGTAATACCAGCATAGTCCATATCTCTATATACAAAAAGATGTATGGCTTATACCAGCTGTACTTACAATTATATATTAGAGATACCCAGGTCATACCAGTATGGTCCGAATCACAATATACAAGAAGACGTATACTAGTTGTACATATATAATTGTATACCGGAGATACCCAGGTTATACCAGCATGATCCATATCTCTATATACAAGAGGATGTATAACTTATGCCAGCTGTACATAGTTACATACTTCATACAGTTGAAAAAAGACATAAGTCCATCAAATTCAACCAAGGGATATGTGGGGACGCAAATCCCAGAAGGAAGTGAGACTCAGATTTCTACACGTTTTCATAAGCATTAATGTCATTTACTTTTAAGAATTCATCTAAACCCTTTTTAAAACTGTCCACTGTTCCTGCTGTGACCCCGTCCTGAGGAAGTCTATTCCACAGATTCACAGTTCTTACAGTAAGGCCCCTTTCACATGGGCAAGATTTCTGCGTGGGTGCAATGCGTGATGCGAACGCATTGCACCCGCACTGAATCCTGACCCATTCATTTCAATGGGGCTTTTCACATGAGCGATGTTTTTCACGCATCAGTTCACCGTTGCGTGAAAATCGCAGCATGTTCTATTTTCTGCGTTTTTCACGCAGCCCTGGCCCCATTGAAGTGAATGGGTCTGCGTGAATCACGCATTGCTGTGCGGATGCAATGCGTGATTCACTGATTCTTGCTAAGAGATGTTGTTTGCAAACATTCAGTTTTTTATCACGCGCGTGAAAAACGCATCAAAATGCTTCGCACCCGCGCGGAAAAAACTGAACGAACGTACGCAATCGCAGTCAAAACTGACTGCGATTGCATGCGGATTGGTGCGGATGCGTGCGGATTTTCTGGAAGGCATCCGGACTGAATCCATGACGCCCGTGTGAAAGAGGCCTAAAGAAGCTTTGACGCCTCTGGAGACTGAACTTTTTCTTTTCCAGTCGGAGGCAGTGCCCCTTGTCTTTTGAGGGCATTTTAAAATGGAACTGCTTTTCACCATATTTTTTGTATGGCCCATTTATATATTTGTATAGGTTAATCATGTCCCCCCTTAGACGTCTCTTCTCAAGAAGACCATTCTGAATAGGAATCATTGACCACAACTCTCTGGACACGGTCCTTCAGCCAGTTTTCAATCCAATTACATACTATACTTTCCAATCCTATATTCTTTACTTTACCTATTAAATGTCTATGAGGGACTATCAAAAGCCTTTGCAAAATCCAGAAACATGCACACTACATGCACAGCTGCCCCTCTATCCAGGCTTCTACTCACCTCCTTCTACCACCTTAGTCAACTTCTGTCCTTGGTAAACCCATGTTGGTTATCACTTATAATTAGAGATGAGCGAATCATCCAAAATTCGCTTCGGCGAATAATCAACGAATTTCTGACAAGATTCGTTCTCTATACGAATTTATTCGGTCGAATTTGCGTGAAAAAATAAAAGTTGTTTTGCGAACATTCCTACACAAATTATGAACATACAGTCAGCTTTGTTAAAAGTACATAATACATTAGCGTACAAAGTACGTACGAATCAGGGGCGGACATACCGCCTGTGCAGCCGGTTCAGCTGCACAGGGGCCCAGTGTGGGAAGGGGGCCCTTTCTGTCTGGAGGCAGGGCAGTAGTAGTGAGATGAGCGTTTCCATTGTGGAAGCGCTCATCTCTATATTCATCTGTATCGCCGTCCTCAGGACAGCGATACAGATGAATGGTGCGGAGCAGCAAGGGAGAGGCGTTTCCCCTGCCCGTTCCTCTGATAGGCTACAGTCATCTCGCCGCCTGAGCCGTACAGTGCGGGACACAGGCCGGAAGAGGCCTGCATCGCATCGCTGAAAGAGGCAAGGAGGTAAGTATAAGTGTTTATTTTTTTCATTATTGATAGTATATTGTGGCAAGAAGAGGGGTTTGGGCCCTATATACTGGCAGATTATGGGGGGGGGGGCACTATGGAAAAGATGGGCAGCACTATGGTGGCCCTATGGAAAAGAGAGGAAGCACTATAGGGGCCCTATGGAAAGGGGGGAAGTACTCTGGGGGCCCTATATACTGCCACATTATGGTGGGGGGCACTATGACGAATAGGGGAAGTACTATGGGGGCCCTATATACTGGCACATTATGGGGGTGCACTATGGGGGCCCTATATACTGACACATTATGGTGGGGGCACTATGAAGAAGAGGGGAAGCACTATTGGGGCTCTATATACTGGCACATTATGGGGGGCACTATGAAGAAGGGGGAAAGCACTATGGGGGCCCTATATACTGGCACATTATGGGGAAGCTCTATGGGGGGCCCTATATACTGGCACATTATGGGGGCACTATGAAGAAGGGGAGAAGCATTATGGGGGCACTATATACTGGCACATTATGGGGAGGCACTATGGGGGCCCTATATACTGGAACATTATGGGGGGGCACTATGGAGAAGAGAGGAAGCACTATGGGGGCCCTATATACTGGCACATTATGGGGGGGCTCTATGAAGAAGGGGGAAGCACTATGGGGGCCCTATATACTGGCACATTATGGGGGGCACTATGGAGAAGGGGAAGCACTATAGGGGCTCTATATACTGCTACATTATAGGGGGACACTATGGCGAAGATGGGGGGAAGGAGCACTATGGGGGCATTTAATACTGCACCCATTTTGGTTCCACTATGGGGAAGGGGGGAGAGGAGTATTATGGCACATTATGGAGGACACTATGGGTACGGGGGATGAGCACTATGGGGGCATCTTCTGGGGGTACTATATAGTAGTATTTTATAGGGGCACTATGGGCACCTGAGCTCAACTGGGGGTATGAGTGTTTTTTTGTAGCAGCACACAGTACAGGTCATTGGAACACATAAGGTCACTCTGGGGGACATTTGCTCTACTGGGGGCACAAAGAGATGTGTTAGATGTGTATAAAGAGAATTATTACTACCAGGTGCATTATGGTGGGCTTTATTACAACTGGGGGACTATAGGAGCATTATTACTTCTGGGACACAATTACTGTTGGGGGCACTGTAGGAGCACTATTACTACTAAGTGCACTCATTTATTACTATTGGTGGGACATTTGGGGAGCACTATTACTGTGGGGGGCACCTGGCACAGTATCAGCTTAGCACAGTTATTTTTGGGGGACATTATGGTTACACTATTAGTGTCAGGGACACTATTTGCTGGGTGCAGTTATTTTTTAGAACATTGTTCCAATAATTATTGAAGGGGACACTATCTGTGTGGTACTAGTATTTTCAGGGGGTTTATCTGTTTCTGCAGTATAGTTTTGGGGAGCACAGCGTATCAGTATTGGGGTTGCATGATGGAACATTGAGAAGGTGGGAGAATGATGGAAAAGTAGGAAACTAAGATGTCTGTCAAACTTTGCAGAGATGAGAGATGGCTGAAAGAAATCATCATGGTGATCTGGACTGAATGGAAAAGATAAAGAAAGAGAATGTCTACATTAAAGAACACATCACTAGATGTAAGAGGTATGTGGCTCTGTATTAGGCTACTTTCAGAACTGCGTTAGTGATTCTGGCAGGCTGTTCCACCAGAGAACAGCCTGCCGGAATTCACCGGCTCCGGCACTGCTGGATGCAGAATGCCCCTCCGGCCCCATTAACTACAGTGGGGTACGGCAGAGATCCGGCAACAATCTGGCAAAATGCAGAGAATCAGAGGGACACAAACCGCTGCATGCTGTGATTTGTGTCCGTCCGATTTCTTGCATTTTTCGTGCTGGATCATACTTCCACAGGTGTGAAAGTAGCCTTACCCTATATTGTTTTCTATTGCTGTAGAGATTTTGGCATGAGGGTTGGGTAGGGGCCCTCTGCTGTCTGTGTCCGCCCCTGGTACGAATCCTTAGCGTGCTATTGACTCGCGATTGCATCATATGCACGAGGCTAGGCCGCGCCGTAGAGTCTTTAGATGAGGTAGAAAAGTAAGGTGCTAGCTATCTGGCTAAGTGCACAATTCACTAAAAAACACCGTACAATAAGTGCATTAATAGGACACATTGCAGTACCTGAAAAAGAATTCACACAATGGGCTAAAGTGCTTGAACGTTGCTGAACCTGTAAAAACATTATTGCTAAAATACAGCAAAGACAATTATGCAAACATTTTAGTGCAATTTCACATTTGCAAGCATAAAAGGCTCAGATATACGTTTGAGTCTCTCGAGTCGTGGCTGCTTGATAATAAAAACACTGGAACACAGTCCAAAATGCAATTGTAATCCACATGAGTTAATTTTGTAATCCAAACAGGTAACGTGTAATCCACATGGATGGTATAAAATAGCAGCAAATAGAGAATCCTCTTTGCAAAGGGGGCTCCCAAATAACCTGAGAAGGGGGAAAAAGGAAAAAGGCGCGCCTAGGCGCAACTGGGAATTTTCAGCAGAAGGGGGGGGGGGGAGTCCTGACAAGCCAGGTCCATCTGGGTGAGAGTCAAACGGGAGCAATACAAACTAAACAAAAAAAGTGCCCACTAGCTCTCACCCATCAGGTGTAGTCCATGGTGTGGCTCCCATAGGTCCTCTTGAAGTGTCCTTTAAACCAGCCAGTAGTTGGGTTCCTCAGATGAAGGACCTGAAGTCCTCCTCGTTTGAGCCACTGCTGAAAAACATCAGAGGACACTCCTGCCTGCTGTAGGCCAAGCTCGCTGCCGTGGTGAAACTCCAATGCCCTCTTCTTCCAGAAGTCGGACTTCACCGGGTCCGGGTGATGGTCATGCTGGTGAGCGCTGCAGCCACTTGTGCCTTTATTTTTCTGGATTCTCCTGGCAGGATAGCAGGGGTAAAAACTTCTGGCTGCAGTGGTTCCGGCAAGGTTGCACCCAGGGAAGAAGCCCCAGCTCCCCTGGCTGCTGCTGGCTTCATCTTCCAGGGTAGTTGGTACTGGTGGATCACCGTAGACTGGAAGGTAAACGACAAAGTCGTCAGCTGACCCAACTGAAAGGACTGTGATGGTGGTGGTGGTGGCAGTCCAGGTATCAGAGGCTCCGGCTGTGGCTGTGGCTTCTCCCTGAAGCGGAGGGTGCCATCTGGTGACTCCTGAGGGCAGCCTACCGGTACTTTGCCTGGTGGTTCCTCCGGCCAAACTTCAGGTGGTGATGTTGGGACCAGGGACTTAGATAGTAGGGTAACCACAGTAGCGAAGGGGCATTTCAGGGATGCCATGGGGGTGTATTCCACCTGATCCCCCACGTACAGGCTGTGACGGGGTTGGGGCAGGTACGGCCGTTTCACTGACCTGCGGTCCACGAAGTACTCCTTGCCGTCCTCGTCATCCGCCAGGAAGCCAGAGCCTCGCTCCACCGAAAACCACAGGATGGTTCCGTTTCACCGTTCCAGTGTAGGGTCCCCCAGCCTTGGATGGTCCAGTACCTGGATGACCCAGTCCTCCACCCTATTCTTGTACTCCCATAGGATCTGGGCGTCACGCGTCACCGACGCTGGCACAATCGGATTTTGCCAGATGGAAGGTGTTGTTCTCCTCCTGGGCGGCGAGGTGGACGCTCCAGCCACCTACGCCGCACCAGCTGCCTCACGAGCTGCAGCAGCCGGCAAGGCGAATATGGAGTCAGGAGGCCGTGAGACTCTCTTACAGATTTGAGACGCGATGATATCTGGAGCGGGCAGTGGTTCTGGGAACTCGTCCCCAAAGACCATTTCTCCTCACTTGGGAAACACTTCTTTTGCCATGCTGTTTGCTGTGAATCTGTGATCTGACTCTGGGTGGATCTTGTTCACAGCTGGCTTGAACTGGAGTGGAGGGCGGAGTAATGAGGGAGGAGTCTTCACTCCCTATACTTGCAAACAGAAAGTTCCTGGTGGTTTTTCCCGCTTCTGAGGGGGCATATCTTCACATTCCCACTCTTGAGGGGGCATATCGTCATTTTCCCGCTTCAGGGGGCCAGGGGACGGTGCAAGAAGAATGCGTATGTTTCGTACATTGCGTACGTAGCGTTCAATATTTAAAGAACATTTACGAATAATACGAAGCAAATCTTACAAAATCTGGATTCGCTTCGGAGTTGAAAAAATGGAAGATTTGATACGAATCTACGAAGCGGCGAATAGATTCGCTTATCTCTACTTATAATAGTATTTACAGTCACATACTCCTGTATATAGTCCCTTAAGAGTCCTTCAAACATTTTTCCCACAATAGAAGTTAAACTAACTGGTCTATAATTACCTGTGGAGGACCTAGGTCCTTTTTTGAATATGGGCACCACATTTGCCTTGCGCCAATCACTTGGCACTGTACCAGTACCTAGAGAATCTTTAAAAATTATAAATAGGGGCACAGCAATGGCTGAACTGAGCTATTTAAGAACTCTTGGGTGTAATCCACCTAGACCTGGAGCCTTGTTCACATTAACCTTAGCTTGGACCATATCTACAGCCAATTGAGTATATTACTGGATGTACAAACAGTCCCATCACCCCAGATATCAACTCATTTCTCTTCTTTTATATATACAGAGCTAGAAACCCCATTTAGTAACTCTACCTTTTCCTTATCTTCAGTGACTAACCCCCTTTACCCCATTTAAATCATTTTTGGGGATTTGTTTTGCTCTCTTTTGCCTCCTGCTGTTCATTTTGTATTTTTGCAAATTTTATCCCCTTTTTACAGATTTAATTAAGCCCTTTGTAAACTGTTTTTTAAATGCCCATTTTTTGTCATTTATTGCCCTTTTTACAGTAGCTGTAAGCCATGGGGGGTTTAATTTTACCCGTTTATACTTGTTACCTAAAGGAATACATTTATTAGTGCAATTACTCAATGTGGATTTAAAGATCTCCCATTTATCCTCAGTATTATTATGTGACAGTAGCTGCTCCCAGTGTATGCCCTGAAATGTTGCCCTCAACCCAGGGAAATTAGCCTTTTTAAAATTCAGTGTTTTTTATTTACATATATAATTATATACTACAGGATGTATAACTTATACCAGTTGAGCATACTGTATATTAATATATATAGGAGAAACCCAAGGTATAGCAGCATGATCCATATTATTATACACTCACCGGCCACTTTATTAGGTACACCATGCTAGTAACGGGTTGGACCCCCTTTTGCCTTCAGAACTGCCTCAATTCTTCGTGGCATAGATTCAACAAGGTGCTGGAAGCATTCCTCAGAGATTTTGGTCCATATTGACATGATGGCATCACACAGTTGCCGCAGATTTGTCGGCTGCACATCCATGATGCGAATCTCCTGTTCCACCACATCCCAAAGATGCTCTATTGGATTGAGATCTGGTGACTGTGGAGGCCATTTGAGTACAGTGAACTCATTGTCATGTTCAAGAAACCAGTCTGAGATGATTCCAGCTTTATGACATGGCGCATTATCCTGCTGAAAGTAGCCATCAGATGTTGGGTACATTGTGGTCATAAAGGGATGGACATGGTCAGCAACAATACTCAGGTAGGCTGTGGCGTTGCAACGATGCTCAATTGGTACCAAGGGGCCCAAAGAGTGCCAAGAAAATATTCCCCACACCATGACACCACCACCAGCTTGAACCGTTGATACAAGGCAGGATGGATCCATGCTTTCATGTTGTTGACGCCAAATTCTGACCCTACCATCCGAATGTCGCAGCAGAAATCGAGACTCATCAGACCAGGCAACGTTTTTCCAATCTTCTACTGTCCAATTTCGATCAGCTTGTGCAAATTGTAGCCTCAGTTTCCTGTTCTTAGCTGAAAGGAGTGGCACCCGGTGTGGTCTTCTGCTGCTGTAGCCCATCTGCCTCAAAGTTCGACGTACTGTGCGTTCAGAGATGCTCTTCTGCCTACCTTGGTTGTAACGGGTGGCAATTTGAGTCACTGTTGCCTTTCTATCAGCTCGAACCAGTCTGCCCATTCTCCTCTGACCTCTGGCATCAACAAGGCATTTCCGCCCACAGAACTGCCGCTCACTGGATGTTTTTTCTTTTTCGGACCATTCTCTGTAAACCCTAGAGATGGTTGTGCGTGAAAATCCCAGTAGATCAGCAGTTTCTGAAATACTCAGACCAGCCCTTCTGGCTCCAACAACCATGCCACGTTCAAAGGCACTCAAATCACCTTTCTTCCCCATACTGATGCTCGGTTTGAACTGCAGGAGATTGTCTTGACCATGTCTACATGCCTAAATGCACTGAGTTGCCGCCATGTGATTGGCTGATTAGAAATTAAGTGTTAACGAGCAGTTGGACAGGTGTACCTAATAAAGTGGCCGGTGAGTGTATACAAGAAGATGTATGACTAATACCAACTATACAGATGTAACTATAAAACTGGGGGCATTATAACTGAATTATTACTATTGGGGGTTCTGTGGGGACATTATTAATATTGTGTACAATATGGAGGCAACTATTACTAATAGCGGCACTCTTGAGGAGCGTTATCAATGTAGGGGGCGCTGTTCCTAACAAGGGAGAGAATTTTGGGACCACTTTTGGGAATATCTGTAGGGCACTGTTATTTCATAAGTATAGTATATGGGGGCCACAGTGGGCACAGTATTGTAGCTGGCATCAAGGTAACCCTGTTGGGGCACCAGGAGGGGGATGATGGAAAAGTGAAAAACTTAGATGTCTATGTGCCAACCATCTACAGAGATGAGACGAGGCTGAAATAATTCATCATAGTGGTCGGGTACAAAAGGAGAAGATGAGGAAAGAGAACTTCTGCACCAGAGGAGACATCACTGCATATAAGAGGTATGTGGCGCTTTATGTAATGTCCAATTCAAATATGACTTTAACAGAAGAGCTAAGGGGGAAGGGTTGGATTGAGAAATTGGCATGGGAGCACCTTTCCAATTTTCGCCTCAGGGAGCAGAAATCTAGAATTGACCACAACTTTGGACTGTATCTGCATTCGAAGGACGCAGATACAGTTTTGGACAAACAGGGAATCGCTGCT